>CM069144.1:56958694-57101194 GCA_035221665.1 Okamejei kenojei | reverse complement strand
ACTTTGTTATATTTTGTAAATCACAATTTTGACCCAATTTCCAGTTTTTATACGACTATACTTCCCCATTGGTCAGAATGAGCACCGCGATCAATAAGATGAAACTCAGAGAGTCAAACGTGAAACTACACATGCCATTTTCCCCAAATTCAGGTCTCCCTATCTTGTAGCTTGAGGGAAGCTCAAATAAAGCTCAGCTGATTTACTTCAATTCTGCAAACACCTGAATAACTAAAGTATAAAGTATCCTTTATTGTCATTCAAACTTTTGGTTTGAATGAAATTACGTGCCTTGCAGTCATGACAGGGAATAAAATAACAGAACACACAATGAACACAGTTTAACATCCACCACAGCGAGTCTACCAGGCACCTCCTCACTGTTATAGAAGGCAAAAGACTTAAAGTCCTTGTCTCTTCCTTCCTTGTTCTCCCTCTGCGTTGAGTCGATCCAGGCTTCCGATGTTGGGCCCCCCGCCGGTAAGTCCCGCGGCCAAATCCGTGCTCCGCGAATGGACTGGTTCAAACTCCGCGGCCCGGGACGGACGAAGCTGCCACCCTCCAGTCCAGCGGACGAAGCTGTCGTTGCGGGAGCTCCGGAGAATCGGTCACCAGCCTGGGACCTGTGAGCTCCCGATGTTGACGTCCACTGGGCCCGCGGCCGAAGCCTCCAAAGTCGGGCCGCTGCCGCAGCACCACGCCAGCCGGCCCCAGTTAGAGGCCACCAGCTCCGCAATTAGGCCTCGGCGCAGATGGAGACGGGGATACGACAGAGAAAAGGTTGCATTCCCCCCCCCCCCGAAGGAAGAGACTATAACAAGTTTTCCCCCCGCCCCCCCACACATACACTACTAAAAATAAACTAAAACATACTCCAACAAGTCAAAAGAAAACAAAAAAATAAGAAAAAGACAGACGGACTGCAGGCGAGCCGCAGCTGCTAGGGCAGCGCCACTGCTTCCGGATCGTGAATGTGATGCAAATACCAATAACATAGGACTTGGCCCCACATAAAAGGATGGCAAGTCAAGTTCGGGCACAGCAGTAACCACACACCTTTACGTTGCACACAAAAGGGGAAAAAACTGTGTTTGTTACATTTCCAGCAAACTATGTCATTCTGACCAAGAACAGGGTGGAAAGCACAATTGGCCATGCTAAAACTGCCCCTTGTTCATAGGCGAGAAAAAGAACCTGGAAACGGGGGAGGGAAGAGCCTGAGAAAAATACAATGGGATTAGTGCAGAATTGGTGTAAATTAGTGCTTGATTACTGGTGCAAACTCAGTGGACCCAAGGTCTTGTCTCCACGCTGCATAACTCAGACTATGACTGCACAATATTGCAGCCAAAAGAATGTAGATACACATTCAAGTACAAATTATACGATGAATCGGAATAATAAATAGCAAAAATAAACAAAGATCAGCCATTTATTAAAATGAGACTATAAATATGTCTTAAGGAGCAAACTCTTCTCCACGATATAGTGTAAAATTATACTGGGAATGTTTGATTATCAAGCTTAAATTTCATTTTCCCACAATTAACAATGCTATTCAAGATTGATGGAAAGAGCAAATTTGGAGTGGGGAGGAAGTTAAGGATATTACATTACATTATGATGTTATATGAAATAGAAATATTGATAGATATGACTGCTGGACATAGAACATCTGGATCATGAAGGCATTTAGTAAGACATGATTCATTTTTGTGGGATATTAGCATAAACTGATTAACAGGCAAGGAAAAGGTTGGGCTTTGTGATCCTCCAAGGATAACATGCAGGCAGCACTTGGAAAAGGAATTGTTGTAAAAAAATCAAGGAAGTCCGATGTTATACAGTGATAAAATTGGAAAAGTGTTGAGCCACTTTTTATTTAAACAAAATCAAGGCCAATAAGAGTGCATTTCATCTTTGGCCAAGTTTCAAATAGCAAATAGTACCCTCACTGGCACAATACACAATTTGACACTTGGCCATTAAACAGCAAACAACTTGATATTTGACCAATAAATGTAATTACAGTGAAGAGAATGGTACAAAGAAATGCTCCACAAACAGAAGAGGCTGGTGAAACAGTGAATCCTGAATCTCCACTTCGAAAAAGAGTCACAACGTAGCCCATCTTCCTAGTGGAACAAGCCACAGCATAGCTCATCATTGCAATTACAGTCCTTTTCTGTTTCCTATTGCCACAGCCACTCTGGTGTGTCCGAGCGCAGATTTTTGTCAATTTAGTATTTGGGTTCAGGTCCCATTGTGTAGTCACTGATTAATTAATAACAATATATTCTACATTTACCTTCAACTAATCCATTCTCAACAAAAAAAAATGACACTAACATATCACCATATACAAAGTGTTAACGAAGAAACTGCAGATGCTGGAGAATCGAGGGTTACACAAAATGCTGGAGAAACTCAGCGGGTGCAGCAGCATCTAAGGAGCGAAGGAGATAGGCGACGTTTCGGGTCGAGACCCTTCTTCAGACTGGTCAGGGATCAGGGAAACGAGAGATATAGACGGTGATGTGAGAGATAAAGAACAATGAATGAAAGATATGCAAAAAAGTATCGATGATAAAGGGAACAAGCCATTGTAAGCTGTTTGTGGTGTGAAAATGAGAAGCTAGTGCGACTAGGGTGGGGGAGGGAGATAGAGATAGAGGGAATGCCAGGGCCCGAGGGCTGAGGGAGAGGTGGGAATGGGAGGAGACAGCAAGGGTTAACAGAATTGAGAAAAGTCAATGTTCAAGCCCAAAGGATGCAGACTCCCAAAGCATATACAAAGCTTGGTTAGATGATCCCCATTTAAGTGTAGTTTCGATGAATATTCAAAAAGTTTTGTACGCATTCTTAGCACAAAGTAATTTTAGTATATTTTTTATTTTGAAATGGAGTGGGAAAGGAAGGGGAAAGAATTGTAGGCTTATTGATTAGCATTTACTTAGGCAAATATCAGGGACAGCTCCCAACATAGCAGCTTTTACTAAAGGCAATAAACTCTTAACCAGGAGTATCATACTAAAAATGATCAAGAGTCAAACCACATCATATATAATAATTGAGTAGACACTGGGTACCATAAACTCAAACACAAAGATTTCAACTTTGGTTGGTTAAGGCTCGCCATCATTGTGCCTCCAATTTCACATAGTCTTACATCCCACTTCCCAGACTTCCTAGTCTTACATCCCACTTCCCAGACTTCCTGGATACATCAACCCTTTGTACTTTTCTGCCGTTCCTTTGCACTTACAGGTCATCTCCCGTGGCTCTCTGGTTCTACATCATTTCAAAGGACCTCAATTTCCCTATCAATGTATTTGGTCTTCCATCCATGCTGTGTTGGGCCAATATTAACAATTCTATACAATTGGAACTTCCACATTGCAACAGTCATCTCATCTGCCTCAGGTCAGAGTCAGTCATACAGCACAGAAACAGACTCTTCAGCACAACACGTCCACACTCACCAAGATGCCCCATCTAAACTCGTCCCATTTACTCACGTTTGGCTCACATCCCTCCAAACATTTCCTATCCTTTAGGCACAGTTTGGATCAGCAATCCATCTATTCCTCTCCATCAGCAATTCTGTAGACCATGTACATGCATAACAACTTTTGCTCAGAACTTGTGCAGCCTCATCTCTGTCAGCATTGTCCGTCTCATTATCACCAAACTCTATCCATATTTCATCACCGCAGCATCTGAATGGAAGGGGGAGTCTTTTGTTTTAATCTTTTTAGTGTATTCTTATCATTGCATAGTCATTGTCTTGATACTTGTGTGCATTGATCTCTCCCATTATTTCAATGGACTTAAGAATTGCTCAAGCTCTAACTAGTAAAAACAATATTCAAAATGCCCAGTTATAGGCTTTGGACCATTGTCATTCATAATGGACTGGCCACTTCAGGGGCAATACATCCTGGTCTAGCCAGCTTGTTATTTCTCTTGGAAGTTTTCCTCGCCTCATACTGATGACCAAGCACTTCAATAATTGACACCTGCCCTAGTGCTCTTTGCCATTATAATGAGTTATTCAATTCACTTGATGATGCACAATGAAAGACGAATGTACAAAATTACTGGTAAATATCCAGACAACCATCACCAGAGGCATGTTCTCTGCTCACTGCTCTGATAGTGCAAAAATCTCCATTCTGACAGCAATTCTCCAATGCCCTTGAATGCAGATACAAATGGATCCGTTTACAGTGAATTATATCATTCACCAGTGTGTATACCAAGCGATCCTTCATGAACAAAAATAAAAATAACCTGAAATTGCTTTTATTCTAGTTTAGGCCTGACCAGTTTTTCCACCAAACACTTTCTTTGGTTCTTTCTGGACTTTACAAACCTATAATGCAAACATTTCTGATATGACCACAGAATTAAAATTTGCAGGTTAATTGGCTCTGCAAAATACCCCTAATGTGTAGGGAGTGGTGAGAAAGTGAGATATAGAACTCATGTGAACAGGTGATTGATGATCGGCATAGACTCGTTTCCATGCCATATCTCTATACCAAAGTAAAATGTTCCTTCAAGACTTCTACCGTGTCTTCCGTAGCTTGTGACAATAATAAACGGACTAATATCTTGTCCCTCATGCCAGCAATTATATCACCATCTTTTTGTGCATGGCAATATGTCAGATTTTTTTTGTCCTCACCCAGGATCTTGACAATCTTATTGGCTCTCAAGAACATTACCATTAGTTCTACATACAGAGCAAATTACCAAGACCTCTCGTATTTCGAGACCACAAAATCATTACCAGCTATCACTGTACCACCTAGGAACCCTCATTCTCCACTGTGCTGCAGGGAGGACTGCAGGGTGGAAATAAAAGCAGGAGAGCAGAAACTGAAGAAGAGGGAAACAAAACTTTATTCTCAAAACCCTTTGCCTGGTTTCACTAACACAGAAAGGGAAATAAGTTTAGAAAATACACATGAACAATCTGTCATTGAAAACCTCTTACAGTAATCAACACATTTGTCACAAATACAACTATTTCCAGAAATACTTGGGCATAAAAGATAAAATAGAAATGATTAAAATGATTATGATGTGAACGTTTCCACATTTATCCTGCCGTCATTTTTCGCTTTCATGGAAAATGGAAGAATCTTTATTTAATTAATTACATTAGTAAAGTCCGTATCTCAAAAAATCATATGTATTATCCTATTAAGAAACCTTTCTGATTTCCGAACAAAATGAATAAGATCTGCATGTAGAGTCCTTGATAGTTAACAGCTTCAGCAGCTTCGACCGCCCCGGGCCACGGAGTTGACCCGGTCCGCTCGCGGAGCGTGATTCACCCGCGGGACTTATTTACATCACCCGGTGCCGCCACAACATCGGAGGCCCGGGTTGCCTCAGCGCAGAGGAAGAGGAAGAACAAGAAGGGAAGAGACAAAGACAAGATTTTTGCCTTCCATCACAGTGAGGAGGTGTCTGGTGAACTCACTGTGGTGGATGTTAAATATGTGTTTATTGTGTGTTTTGTTATTTACTATATGTATGACTGCAGGCAACAACATTTCGTTCAGACCGCAAGGTCTGAATGACAATAAAGTTTTCCATGATTCCATGAACGCGAATACATTTTACAATGCTAGTTAAAGTCAGCATGGTGGTGCAGCGGTAGAGTTGCTGCCTTACAGCGCGAGAGAACAGGGTTCAATCCCGACTACGGGTGTTGTCTGTGCATTCTCCCCGTAACCTGCGTGGGTTTTCCTAGAGATCTTCGGTTTCATCGCATACTCCAAAGACATAGGTTGATATGCTTGGTATAAGTAAACTTGGAAACTTGGAAAACTTTATTGTCATTCAGACCTTGCGGTCTGAACGGAATTTCGTTGCCTGCAGTCATACATATAGTAAACAACAAAAACACACAATAAACACATATTTAACATCCACCACAGTGAGTTCACCAGACACCTCCTCACTGTGGTGGAAGGCAAAAATCTTGTCTTTGTCTCTTCTCTTCTTCCTCTTCGCTGAGGCCTCCGATGTTGTGACCGCACCGGGTGATGTAAATAAGTCCCGCGGGTGAACCGCGCTCCGCGAGTGTAAATTGTCCCTAGTATTAATGTGCGGGGATCACTGGTCGATGCAGACTCGGTAGGCCGAAGGGCCGGTTTCCACGCTGTACCTCTAAAGTCACAGGACATTTAACAGTTACACGGAGAGATGTTACTACACTAAATATAGAGCTATAGGAGAAACAATTGAAACCATATTCAGGTTTTTTCCACAATGATCTACGTTACAATAAGTTTCTCGCCACTCATCACAAAATTAATATTTGTCAGAATTAGGAAACCTGATAACCATTATTGGAGAGTAGTACTCATGTTGAATCCACTTTCATTAATCAAAAAATTACAATCCCAATAGCAAAGGAAATATCATCTGCAAATCTAGTGCTGGGCAAATTTAGCAGTGGGTAAAAAAAAAAACAAATTTAGTAGGTTAGGCAGCATCTGTTGAAGGAAATGAACTGATATTTCAGGTCCGGACCTTTCTTCAGACTGATGAGAGGGGTAATAGCTTGTAGAAAGAGGGGAAGGAATGGGTCAAGAGGTAGCAAGTGATAGATGGGCCCAGGTGAAGTAATTGGCAAATGCGTCAGGAGATGGAAGAGAGAAAAGGGAGAGGTCATGATGGATATTTCACAGTTGCAAAACAAAAGTTTGATTTGTCCGTCATCATTCATTTACTTCAGAAAGACAAATCGTCTGGAATAAATCCGTCACCTTTCCGCTATAAACCAGAAAAAACAAAGAATAGTGCATTCATTTTTATTGCCAATTGTAGCACAATGACCTGTATTTTCTGGTTCTAATAGCAATAAAATTTTCTTCTGGTTAATAAAATGAAGCACAGGTAATCACAGCAAGGTTTTATAATTTTAGAAGTTTCACACTTCAAGTTACAACAGTTACAACTTGCACAGGCAAGTGTTTTTGTACTTTCCACCTTCCAGAAAGATGCTCCAGTTTTTATATTTAGATTAAAAGTTCTACAAACATTCAAAGAGAAAATGCATGGACAGTGGATTAACTGAACAGGCCCAGAAACAAAGGTTTTAAACTATTAGTTTAAATTACAAATGAAGCGAATTGTAATGCTTATTACAAGTCGTCAGAGATGGATTAATGTATCTCTAAATATAATTATTTACAATTGACTAATTTACTGTAAAACTGACAGTCTGCTATCCGATTGGTTGTAAATTCAGGTGGTTCAACGGGTGACACCTCACATGCTCCCTTTACATTTACTGGGCCCTAGCTCCAATACACTTTATTCACCAGGTCCACTTTCCCCATATGTTGGTGAGATCACATTTGGAGCACTGTGTTCAGTTTTGGTCATCCTGTTATAGGATGGACGTCGTTAAGTTGAAAAGAGTGCAGAGAGGTTTGGAGAGGATGCCCCAGGACCTGAGGATCAGCTATACCATATAACAATTTTATAACTATATAACAATTACAGCACGGAAACAGGCCCTCTCGGCCCTTCCAGTCCGTGCCGACCTTATACAAACGGTTGCGTAGGCTAGGGCTTCATTCCAATAAAGCACAGAAGGATTATGGGCGATCTTGTAGAGGTATATGAAGTAATGTGGGGAATACATAGGTTGAATGCAGTCTTTTACCCAGAATAGGAGAATCACAAATCGGAAGACAAAAGTCTAAGATGAGGGGGGGGGGGGGGGGGGGGGGGGGGGGGGGGGGGGGAGATTTAACAGGAACCCGAGAGACAACTATTTCCCACACAGAGGGTGATGGGTATATGGAACAACTTGCTAGAGGAGGTAGAGTCAGATAATCATAGTCTTAGTGTGGAAACACGCCGTTTGGCCCGACCTGCTCTCACCGGCCAACATGATCCATCCACACTAGTCCCACCTACCTGCGTTTGGCCCATATCCCTCTAAACCTGTCCTGTCCATGTATCTCTCTAAATGTTTCTTAAACATTGCGATAATACCTGTCTCAACTACCTCCTCTGGCAGTTGAGGCAGATAAAACAACATTTCGACAGCTGCATGGATAGGGAAGGTTTAAAGAGATGTGGAACAAAAACAAGCAGGTGGGACTTTGTCAGCATCAGTTAGTTGGGCCAAAGGGCCTGTTTCAGTGCTGTATGATTTCCTTTACACTTACCCGATTCCAGTTTAAGTTAATCCGAAGATAGGATGGACAGATATTACCATTTGCTGAAATATTACACACATCAGAGTGGCTGATTCTTTTCCAGCAAAGTCTATGAAGTTGCCGTTGCAATCTGATGCTACACCATTGTCCTTCGAACTGGCTATCTCATGCCTGTCAAATCTCACGCAGTATGTGAATGCCAATGCTTCAAGTTAGCAAACATCCTGATTGTGCACAATTACTGGAAAATAATGCTTCAGATGTAGATACTTAATGGACATTTAGCACACAAGAGCCATTGTACACAGCTGTGACAGACTTGTCTAAACGAAACCTTATGGCAAAGGACCCCAAGATGACGGGTTCATAGAAAATAGAACACAAGACAATGGATACCATGGTACTCATCGGCCCATACAGACTACATCCTTAGTCTCTGCGTCTTTATCTCAACCCTTCTGCACCGCTTCTCCTCCATACTTTCTCTCCATCTTCCAAATGCCAAAAGCTCAAACCACACCCTTTCCCAGATCTTCAGGCCATTCTCAGAAAGCCATCATGGAAGACCCACCTGCCGAAATATTGGCAGATCAGTCTCCCAGTCCTCTCCAAGCAAAAAAATGAGTCCTGGGACAGAACTAATCGAGCCTGTGAAAGCATCTCACTCCGAAGCCGTCTTAAAGTGAATAATTTACGCATGAAAATAGTCTACCAATCCATCTGATCACAGCAACCTTTGAGTGAAGTTAATGCCGAGATCCATTTCCTTCAGTTAATGTCTCATGCAGTGAAATGGAGAAACAAAGAACTGCATATGCTGGTTTATACCAAAGCTAGATGTAAAGCACAGGAGTAACTCAGCGGGTCAGGCAGCATCTCTGGGGAAAAAGGATGGGCGACATTTTGGGTTAGGACCCTTCTTCGGACTGAAAGTAAGGGAGGGAGGTGATACGATAAACTTTATTCATCCCCGCAGGAAAATTGGTCTGCTGACAGTCACAACACACAAAGTACACAAAGACTTGAAACTAAAAGTGAAAAGAAAAAGACGAGCACTGTTGGCTGGCTGCTGTGTGCACAGCGCCTTAACTGGAACAAATGAACAAACAAACACAGATTTATCCCCTGGGCAGACGATTCTAAACTAGAGTGCCCCCCCCCCCCCCCCCCCCCACACACACACCAGGTCCCTCTTTGTTCTCCACATTTCACAATCACATCTTCTCTACCCAACTGCTGACTCACTAGGCACCAGCCGACTACAGGTCATTTATGGCTGGTCCTGGGTTTTTTTTCCGCCTGCAGCTCTTCACCTCCCTAACCCCCCCCCCCCCCCCCCCCCCGATTCAAAAATGCCACCCATGTTTTTTTTCTCCAGAGATGCTACCTGACCCACTGAGTTACTCCACACAACTTGTATATTTTTATGCGGTGAACTCGGTAAAGCTAGAAGGTAGATGAAAATTCTGGAGAAACTCAGCGGGTGAGGCAGCATCTATGGAGCGAAGGAAATAGACAACGTTTCAGGTCGAGACCCTTCTTCAGACTGATGCGAGGGTGGGGGGCGGGAAGAAGAAAGGAAGAGGCGGAGACAGTGGGCTAGGGGAGAGCCGGGAATGGGAGGAGAAAGCAGGGACTACCTGAAATTAGAGAAGTCAATGTTCATACCGCTGGGGTGTAAACTGCACAAGCGAAATGAGGCGCTGTTCCTCCAATTTACAGTGGGCCTCACTCTGGCCATGGAGGTGGCCCAGGACAGAAAGGTCGGTTTCGGAATGGGAGGGGGAATTGAAGTGGTGAGCCACCAGGAGATCATGTAGGTTAATGTGAGCCGAGCGGAGGTGTTGGGCGACGCGATCGCGAAGCCTACACTTGGTCTCACCGATGTAGAGCAGCTGACACCAAGAGCAGCGGATGCAATAGATGAGGTTGGAGGAGGTCCAGGTGAACCTCTGCCGCACCTGGAAAGATGCTTGGGTCCTTGAATGGAGTCAAGGGGGGAGGTAAAGCAGCAAGTGTAAAGCTAGAGATCATCGACATCAAATACAAGCAGAATTGTATGCGAATCAGGAGCAAAAAGTAAACAGTAAATGCAAGGAATCTGAAAACCTGAAATGGAAGCACTCAATAGCTCAAACTGCATGCGAGGACAGAAATATGTCAACATTGCAACTCAAGGACCCACCATGAACCATGCAACAGGATCTATACCATGTTTTTTCTTTAAACTGGTATTAATAGGATCTATATCCAATAAACATCAATTTATGTTTGGAGTCAACTCGTTTCTGCAATTCAAAAATTTCTGCCATAAATCAATGACAAACTCTGGATTGTTTTCTTTTTACTTTATGAATATTGCCAAACATTTGAGCAGAATTCAGTTTAAAACAAAATGTTTCCTTAAGAACATATGGGCACTGATTGTAGACTTTTCAGAATCTTTGGCAGCACAACATTAATAAAGCACCAGCATTTAGATGACATCCATTCCAATGGGACAAGATATACAGAAGCTGCTACCAATGTACCATGCCATTTCAAAGCAAAATATTAGAATTTCAGATTTGCACTATACTTAATCTTTCATTGCAAATTGCATCTTTACCTGAAACATAATTTTTGAATGCCTAAAAATGAATTATTTTTTGGAACCTAAGTTTATTGATGCACACTTTAAGATTCTGAAGAAATTCTGTTACCCAAGTTTTCCCTCAAACCTGTTCCCCAGAAAAGATTTGAAACATCTATTCATTCATGACTGCACTAAACACGTGCCAATTGAGGACTTCCTGTTACAATAGTGAAGCATTTCATAATCAGCATTGTTACACTTATAGTTTCAACAGCAATTTCTAGAACATTAACTTGCAGTGTTAAATGCAAAAAGCCAGGGTGTCATGTGCGATACATTCTCCCCTACAAGATGGGTGGAATTCAAAAATTGAAACAAAAGGGACAAAACCTTAACATAAAATCACTTGGATAAAGTGCAGGTATATTGAATGAGGTTTAACTGTATTTAAAACAGTGTATACTCCGACAGCCTAAGCGCTTTTCTGATCCCAAACTAATTTTGCGTTTTCTTTACTTGGTTGAATTACTTCAAAGCCCATGATCTAACATTTTGTTTTCAATTCATAATATTCAAGTTTCTATTTTAATGTCATTTTAAAACTTAGATTAGATATTTCCAGGTTTACCAAGTCATTTCTCCACATTGATTGATTGCCTAACCTGCTTAATTACCCCTCCCATTCCGAATCCGACCTTTCTGTCCTGGGCCTCCTCCATGGCCAGAGCGAGGACCACCGTAAATTGGAGCAGCAGCACCTCACATTTCGCTTGAAATTAAAACTCCACTGTTTAATTGCTGGTTTGCCTGATGCGCAATGTCCCTTATAGCCAATACCAAAACATGCCAAGAAGAGAAAATCCAGCTGCAGGTGGTTGGATTTCTAGGCAGCTCTTTCCATTTCAATGAATTTTATTTATCCGTTAGGAACATTGCAATGAGTTTTTCAGATAACTTCAAGATGTCCACACAACAGGGAATCCACAACCCCTTGCCTTGCAGAGTTTTTGATTGTTGGATTTTATCGTGTGATACCAGGGAAATCTGAAACGGGTAATGCAGAAATAGAATTCTGCCCAGGTTATCTGCAAGTCAAGAAAGCAACAAGATTTGATATGGGTGCATAAATGTAGATGAAGACAAATGACAGAATGTAGCATACAATTTACTCTTGTTGAATACATACTCTATAGAGAAAAGATCCAATTGTGCCCCAAATCAACTGTGCTATGATGTCAAGCTAAAACACAAAAAGCAGATAAAGTGGAAATCCAGAATTCTAAATGTTACAAAGCAAATATTAAAAAAAAAAAAATAGGTACACAAAATAAAGTAAAAGTAAAAACAAGATTTCTTAATTAAGGGAATTTGGTAATGTAAATTATTTATTACAGATAATGTTTAAACATTCTCCACATTTATTTTAGCTCCAAGAATCAAAACACTCAGCATATGAAAGATGTCAAGACTGCTTTCCTTCCTGTGGGGAATGTAATAAATAATTTACCTCAATTGACCTCACCTACCTCATTTATTATTATTATTATTATATTTCAAAATAATGTGGTTTCTTTCCACCTTTACTATCATTTCGAGGATATTGCAGACTGAGGCAACACCAGCATTGGAACTTTTCTATTTATTATAAAGCAGAGAATAGACACAAAATTGATTTATTTTTCTTAATAATTACGACAGTTTCAATGGGCACAATTGTTCTATCATGTTGTATAATCAAAGAATATTGTGGCAAAACCAAATATCTAAAATTTCCTAAAGGAACACGAGAAGACAATGCCATGTCCGAAGAGAAACAATGTGCATATAATACACTTCATGTAATTTTTATTGTTGCAGAAACATGTTATCTTTAGAAATCAAATCCTGATTACAATGCACTCGGTTATTTTGTTGTCATGAAAGTATTATTGTGCACGGAACTAATTTATTTTAGGTAATTAAAACCCTCAATATTTCAAAACTTTTTACCCAAAACAGAGACAAAAGGTTGGGACATCATTTTTATAAATTAATAGACTCCAAACAAAATGCAGGCACAATTCACAACTGGTACATGGCCAGGTCGAGGCCCAAACAGAGCAAACTTTCAGGGAACAATATTAATAACAGTGATCGAATTCTCCAATAAAATTCCACCACACCAGCTTGTAATCACCTCGACATTCGCATTCACTAAACATGGAAAATTATGCAAGGGAGGTGGAAGGGAGAGGGTGATTGTGGTAACATATTAGTTAATTACTCAGCTTAATATTCATCAGGGCCCGTTTCCGCATCGTCTCTGAAACTACAAAAACTAAAACATTAAAACTTAAAACAATAAAAGATGACGAAGAATGCCTTTAAAAATTCTACTTATTCAATGTCCTTGTGCGAAAGGGAAATCATGATTGACCAATTTAACGGAGTTCACTGAAGTAGTACATGTCATGGAAGAGGAACAGGTGCTTGTACTATACTTAGATTTCCAGAAGACATTTGATAAAGGGTATCCAAGGTCATTGCAAAAAATAACGGCTCACGTGCTGATGCTGACACATTGGCATGGATAGATTAGCTAGCTAACACAAAACAGTAGGCATAAATGGACCTTTTCCCACTTAGGAAACCTGAACGGAAACCTCTGGCGACTTTGCGCCCCACCCAAGATTTCCGTGCGGTTCCCGTAGGTTTTTGTCAGTGTCCCTAATGGTCGAAAGTGGTTTCCGCTTCTTCTATGTTCCGGTGGTTATTTTTAAAAATTCAAAACCAGCCGCGACTAAAAATTGGTTGCCGTTTTAAAAATCGGTAATTTTTAGTTGAAGTCGGTTGCGATGCTAGTTGAAGGTGGTTGCCGGAGGTTGCAGGTAGTGGAAGGTAAAACCTTTTTTTCCCACCCAGTTTTATTCCACCAGAGAGGTCTTACCTTCCAGTCGCGGCCGGTTTTGAATTTTTTGAAATAAGGGCAGGAACATAAAAGAAGCGGAAACCACTTTCGACCATTAGGGAGACGGACAAAAACCTCCGGCAAACGCACAGAAACCTTGGGTGGGGCGTAAAGTCTCCAGAGGTTTCCGTTCAGGTTTCCTAAGTGGGACAGGGGCATAAGGCAAACATGATGTTGCAATCAGGTCAATGACCTTAAATGATGGAGCAGGTTTGAGAGGCAAGGATGTCCATACCTACTCCGTCTAACTGCTATATTCACATGAAACAGATCGTCACGTCAGCAACTGAAGTTGTCAGATGCATGTGTTTATAAATTTATCTGTAATCAACCAATATTCACGAAGGAATAAGGTACAATTGTCAAATACTTGCCCGTGTACACTTCACCTGGATATTTTAATGGATTATAACAAAGACCCTGCTAAATGATAGGTTGATGGTTAGATATGCATCCATGCTGAGCCAAACCGTTCGCTTCTGTTACTCTTAAGAATCTTACAAGCAGGTTTGTGCTCTGGCTCTACAGTTTAATAGCTGCGGTACATTGCTTAACACATTCTAAAATTCCATCCCTGCGCACTGCAGAATAAGAATGAGAACCTCTTTCTCCACCCCAATTTCACTTTGAAATCCAGGTTCTTGCTAACATTTCCTTGGCTAGCATAGATCGGCATCTTGGTCGATGACAGGGACAATTTGGACCAAAAAGCCTGTTTCTGTGCTGCATGACTATGACTCTGAAGAGGCAGTGAAACTGCAAGACTGTTACAAATGCAAAATCAAACCACAAGGCAGGTCCAGCGCATTCTGACTTATTTTCTGAGGTGAATGACAAAGAAAATCTGCTTGGAGAAAGCCACAGCAGAACCTTGACTCAACAAAACCACAGTGCTAAAATCTAGCTTATAATGTGTTCACACTTATTACTTGTGTGGTGCATTCAATTCTCTTTTCAAACCACATTTACTGACACTATTTTCGAATAGCCTTGAACAGAATTCTTAATGCACAGAAAAACTAAATGAACACTAGGTTAATTCCAATTAATTTTGGTCAACATTTCTGAAGAAGGTTATTTTCTTTCACATCTACTTAACAGTAGTAGATAACCTGAAGCAACGCAATAAAGAGTCCAACATAACACTTAAATCCAAAATATGATCAAATTCCTTTAAATACATTGTGTAAATGCAATTAAAATGCCAAAATGTAACCTTGAAATTACTGTGCAAAAACCTATTAAATAATATTTTAAAAAATCATTTAAGTAAATAACTTTAATGAAAGTAATAGTGAAAGATATTTGCTTTGCGATTCTATCAGATTTTTAACAATTCCAGAAAGGCAGATGGATGGTTATTTTGATCATTACAACAGATTTGCCAAACTCCTGATGGCAGAAGCATTTGCTGCTCATTGTTCAATTCCCAAAAAATTAACTCCAGAGAGTTCAATATTACTCCTTAGCTGTTTAAATCAAAATACATTACAAAAAAATTAAACATTCCATTTCTGATAACTTGATCATGCTGCAGCATAAAGCAACTGCATCCCTGCACACATATAATGCATAACAACAATAAGTTTAGATGTGGCATGCATTAATGTTACTTATTTTTGGTTTCAACAGTTGAGGAATTGAATTTTGTCTATATTTGCATTTCAAGACTTTACTATAAACTTCAACATCCACCCGATTCTTAATCTAATTTCTGGGGTCAAGTTAACTGATTCATCAACTTTTGCTATAAACTGAAAATAGCATCATTGTTTTGTCTAAATTTCATGTGTATTTTTAAGCCTCAATTCATATTTTAACTTCCACCACACATTATAACTTCTAATATTGACTCAAATTACAAAAGGCAAGATACAGTCTTTGACATCGAGGCAGAACTACATGGTGATCACACCCACCTGGAAACAATAGGTTGGTGATTTCTCTGCCAATGGAACTGCAGGACCATCATTACTATATGCATTGCAACTGTTCAAGGTGGGGGTTCTATCATGTTGAAGGACAATTCGCCGTGTGGTAAAAATGGTAGTCCTTCCAATTCAAGCAATCAAATAAAATTAAAAATGTAATTTAAAAGTAAAGATTAATATTCATAAATCCAAAGAAACAAAATGAAAGACGGGTCCATTAAAACATCTCAATTCCAAGCAGCTAATATCTTAGCTTTAACTGCCAAAAAACACCAGTCCATCCCAGAAAAGTTTACTTTATTTATCCACTAAACTAATAAACTCTTGTGATTGGCAATAGTGGATGACAATATTTCTTCAAGCAAAGAAAAGTAATTGTTTTGTGTAGGAAGGAACTGCAGATGCAAGTTTACACCGGAGATAGACACAAAATGCAGGACAGGCAGCATCTCTAGATGGAAGGAATGGGCGATGTTTCAGGTTCAGACCCTTCAACAATTATTTTTATTAATTGTATTTTCAAAAAGTACATGTAGTCTACTAACCAAGCTTTTTTTTGTGGGAAAGTCTGGTCAGTGGCATGATCATAGACAAAGAGGCCAGAACTGAAATGCAAACTGAAGTGGCAAAAAAGTTTGTAATATGAATAAAGTCTAAATTAATAAGTCTAAACTGATATCCAAACTAATAAGTCTAAAGTCTAAACTAATTGGAAACTCATTAAATATTATTTAGTTGCACTTTGAGACTGAAAGTTAACAAACCTTAGGTAAATGTTTAAAATAACCAACAAGGCCAGATGTTTGCCAAACATCAAAAACAAATGCTGGAGGGCAGGCAACATCTCCGGAGAAAAGGAATAGGGAAGTTTATGGTCGAGTCTTCCTGAAAGTCAAGGAAGAGGGGGAGACAGAGATAAGGAAGTGTAAGGTGTGAAAACGAGACCCAGGGGATGGAGATCATGGAAAATGTAGAATAGATCACTGTTAGCTAGGTGAAGGTGACAACAAAGCATACCAAGATTAAATTTAATCAGGTGGACAGTTAGACTAGTCCAGGAACTAGGAAGGGGGAGGGATGGAGAGAGAGGGAAAGCAAGGGTTACTTGAAGTTAAAGAAGTAAATATTCATACCGCTGGGGTATAAGCTGCCCAAGCGAAATACGAGGTGCTGTTCCACCAATTTACGCTGGGCATCATTCTGACAGTTGAGGCCCAGGACAGATAGGTCAGTGTGGGAATGGGAGTGGGCAGTTTACAATTTGGCTTAATCCTAGGGCAGGCCAATTACTAGAGATTTCAAAAGACTTACGAAATGTTCTTCGAACCCTTGGAACTAGGAAGGGGGAGGGATGGAGAGAGAGGGAAAGCAAGGGTTACTTGAAGTTAAAGAAGAAAATATTCATACCGCTGGGGTATAAGCTGCCCAAGCGAAAGAGACAAAATGCAAATTGAAATTTACACAAAACAACCACTGCATTCCATAGCTAACATATTCAATTCTAGTCTGTGATCACAATATTCCATAAAGCTTCATCAAAATTTAGGAACTTCCCATTAATCTTCTGTCTATTTTGAACTCAACAGTTTAAAATATAGGTGACACAGGTTTTATTATCTTTGGTGAGAGGTTTCTTTTGTGTTAGGCAAAAAAATCTAGTATGGGTGTTGTGGGCTGAAACTGGGAAAGAAATAAAACTGGTTTCCAGACGGCTAAAGTAATGGACATTGTGGGCAAAATGGATTCTTGGGGTGGCTGAGCTTAGTAGTATGGACACTCTTGGGGTGCAGCTTAGTCACTCAAGCCTAATGTGCTGGCAACTCACGCACGGCTGGTGCGCTGACAGTAGACTCACGGCTATTCCTTGAAATTCCATTTCAAGCAGGGTGCAAGGCCACCAAATTCAAATGCAGATTCATACCATTTAATGCAGGGCGCAAGGCCACAAATTTCAAATGCAGTTTCATACCATTTCATGCAGGGTGCAAGGCCACCACATTCAAATGCAGTTTCATATCATTTACAAGCAGGGTGAAACCACCATAAACTACACAAAACACCATATACACCACACCCACAGTTCAGTCGATATTCAGTGTGTTCAGTTGATTCACAGCTCAGACAGAGTTGTGACCGCTCCCTCCCCCATCTTGCAGAGAATGAGCCACACCCACACTTCCTGGTTTTATAATCCGCCCCCCCATCCAACTGGAAGGGGCGTGGCCGTCATGGCGTGATTGATGGGAGAGAGATTCTCAACTTTTTTAAACACTAATAATACTTTTATTTTTCATTGATGGGAAGAATCCTCTGCACCTGATGAGCGGAGGGAGACTGAGTAAGCTGGCCAAAAATCACAGCCGCAAGTCATAGCGTTTTATCTAAAATCAATATACAGTGCAAACAGGAAGTTGTCAAGTTTAGACTTTTAATCATTTCCCATTTCTAACCAACTACCACCAACCATTTGCTGTGATTTATTTCAAACCAACCACATTAAGGGCACTCAAGGTCAGTAAAACCACACTCACAGTTTAGTAGACATGTGTTCAGTGTTATTCACAGCTCAGACTGAGAAACGTGACTCTCTCTTCCCCCCCCCCCCATCTTGCAGAGACTGACTGAGGCACTCAACACTTCTGGGTTTTATAGTCCCTCCGGAAGGGGCGTGGCCTTCAGGAGAGAGAATCTCAACATTTTTTAAACACTAACTTTTATTTTTCATCTATGGGAAAAATCCTCTTGTCCTGCACAGCGGAGGGGGACTAAGATAGCCAAAATCACACCGTAAGTGGCAGCGTTTTTTCTAAAATCAATATACAGCACAGGAAGAGGTCGAGATCAGACTTTTAGTAATATAGATTTGCACAGATAATTATCCTCATATAATTATATATTCTATTGATAACTACCCTAATGTTAAAATAGCTTTAGAATTCTATTTTCTAGCTAGTTATTTAATTTGGAGAAAACAAAACATAAATCAAGCAACTTTGCTGTAGAGTTTCCATCATTGTGACCCCCATAACACTTTCACTATTCTACCTTTGCACACATGCATTGCGGGGAGTAGGGCGGGGGGGGGGGGGGGGGGGGGGGGGGGGGGGGGGGGGGGGGGGGGGGGGGGGGGGGGGGGGGGGGGGGGTGGAGAGAGAGAAAGTGTTCTACTCATATCGCAATACTGAATTATTGTGTTATGGTTAAAATCTCATCTGCATAGCAACATGCATTTAACACTTTGATGATTAAGATAATTATAACCATTTCTCACTTTAGCTCCAATCAACAGAAATTTCTTGCAAGTGTATACTCTCAGCCAGGCTATGTAAATCAGATTAAATTTAAGGCACTAAGCTTCAAGATACACCACCAGAATCGGATAGTCTTAAAGTAAATTAATCTGCAGGTACAACGCCTTTGTAGTGATAGCGTTCTCTAAACTGAAGTTGTCAAACAATGAAGTATCAACAGTTAAAACAGAACATCCAGAATATTCACAACTATAATTTCATATGAATAGATACCATGTGCAAATCACTCAATAAATCAAAATTATTCAAAATTTGAACCCAATTCACTTTTGCTGACAGGATTTCCCAACCCACCCACTGGAGAACAGGCACAGCTTGCAGGTTTTAGCACTGAAAGGGAAAAGGATTGGTTACATAAATAAATCAAATAGCCAGTCAAAACCAGAACTCTTTTAAAATCTAGTATTAGCACAAATCCAACACCAGGAAATCATGCACCTGAAAATTTCACATGACTAAGTTTTAGTAATTCAATGTTAGTTCACAACTCAAATGCTTACCTTTGTTGTTACAATACAAAGGCAGTCCATCTCTTGAGCATAATTACTGCATTATAAAAAATCATTGATGCTTTGAAATTTCAATGGAATATCAACAGGAGATTTTCAGAGAATAAAGACCCAAGGGAGATTTGATGATTCAAACCTTGAGCTGCAATTACTGCTGTGAACATACAAAAGCAGAAATGGCTTTCAAACCCATCCACTTGATGCTGCAGCTATCCTAATCTACAGGGTTAAATTTATACAGCAGCAGTGAGAAATGCGGAGGAGACAACAGTTATCAGCACTTCTCCAACTCCCACTTCTACTGCTTCATTAACCCATCCCCTCAGTACGTCTGAATGTACGTTTTTCAACCAGCTCCACTGAATGGTTTATGTTTAATGCTCAAGATATACTTGGCTGATCCCAGCTAGCATTCAAGGATACAGGAAGAGTACGTCCATCACTCAAGTATTAAGTATACGAAAAATAATCAACTTTCTTGGCATGTAATCATTGGATTAGTCGAATTTGGGGGGGGGGGGGGGGGGGGCAAGAGGAAGAGAAGAAATTACGACTGGTACGGGAGAAAGAGCCAATCCATTTGGCATCTAAAAAGTCAGACTTTTATAAAAGAAAACCCTGCAAGTGGCAGACAGACACTGCACTTGGCAAATGATGCACATCAAAATACTTCATCTATCGGCATCTTGTGGACTCCAACACCAAATAAGAGAAGTCTTGTAGAATCAAAACATGCGACACAAAACTAATTAATATCGCAAACAACCCAAAATAAACATTGTATTATCCTTAAACTTCTGGAAAATGATCCCATAGTTTAAGAAACAGTTGGACAGTTACATGGATAGGACGGGTTTGGAGGGTTATGGACCAAGCGCAGGCAAGTGGAATTAGGGTAGCTGGGACATTGTTGGACAGTGTGGGAGAGTTGGGCCGAAGGGCCTGTTTCCACACTGTATTAATCTATGACTCTATTGGAGGAGTTTACAGTGGCTTTTTAAACAATAGTAAATGAATGCACCAAAACATGATTGAAGTAAAGATGAATTAATACATCAGATTCATCAGATAGAATACAGAACTGATTAAAATCTAGGAAACTATTTTCATATTCGTAGCTTTCATTTGCATTTGAGTAGGACAGAAAGTTGGACATGCTCATCAAGTACTGACAATTTTAAAGATTAACTAGACTAAGTGGGACCCGTTGGGTCCCAGTCACACGGGAGGCCTGGGCCCCCAACGCAACCCATTCCCCAACGCAATATTCCACCATTCACCCATTCCCCCAAAGCAATATTCCACCACTCACCCATAGCCCCTAACTGCGTGTGGGAGGGGAGCAGGGGGGGGGGGGGCGGAGGGGTGATGGGGAAGGGGGTGGCGTGGCAGCGTGATGTGGCAGGGGCAGCCTGATTGGTGTGGGGAGTGAGGGGGTGCCTGGGGGATGGCGCCCACATGGGGGAGGTCGCCTGCGTGGGGAGGGGTGAAGGCGCCTGCATGTGGGGGGGGGGGGGGGGGGGGGAGGGGTGTGTGACCGCCGCAGATGCATAAGCTCACTCTGCTCATCCCGCACCTACAGCTTTCGACTTCACTCAGTGGTGCCCGGCTCGTCGTGCTGTTCGCCGCAGAAGCAGGCCACACGCTGCTCACTCCGCACGCCGGGCACTCCGCACAACACACTGCAGCTTTATTCTCCTCGCCACCAGTGATTGACAGTGGGTGCTGGAAGGGGCGGTTTTTACGATTTTTAAACCTTCATAACTTTTGTACAATTCCACCGATCGGAACAAAACTTGTTGCACTGGCAGCACAGGAGAATGGCGAGTAAGGTTGCGAAAAATCGTGGCGCTATTAGGTACCGTTTTTGTGCAAATGTAAAAACAACGCAAACCAGAGGAGGACAAGATGAGGTTTTTATAAGAGTTCAGATGTATAGATGTATTATATGCTTACGAAGGAACTGCAGATGCTGGAAAATCGAAGGTAGTCAAAAATGCTGGAGAAACTCAGCGGGTGAGGCAGCATTTATACATCGATGGAAATATCCGGTATCTATGGAACGAAGATGTAATATATGGGCGTTTTAGAGCTTCACAAAATGTTACCAACTCCTCGGGAGACATTAGATACATTTCCTTATTTAAACAATACGTGTAAATAGAATATTCTTCACATAAAATTCATGACTCGTGGAAAATATGAAAATGTGCAGTGAAGCAAGGCTGACATTACAATTCTGGCAGTTGCATTTACATAGCAGAGCCTCTGAAGCAAAATTGTCCACATAAGGACCCGATTGCCCAAAAGCCATTAAGGTATTTATTCAATGGGATTCTACCACCAGTCACACCTCCCCCCCCCCTTCTAAACTTTCTACATTCCGCAAAATCCACTGTTCGTGATGCAATGGTCTGTTCATTCTTCTGCACCCACTCCTGTCACAGGCATTTTTACTGCCAATATTGGTGTAAATTCCCACCCCGAACTATCATCCAAGGTCCTAAAGAGTCCTTCCAGTTGAGAGGTTCACTTGAAGCTTCTTCAATCTAGTGTACTGCATTTGATGCCCATGATGTGGTGTCCTCTACATTGGTGAAACCTAGTTGAGATGAGTTGACCAATTGCTGGAGAAACTGTGCTTTATCCACAACAGCCATCTCAAGCTTCAAAATGCAGGTCATTTTAACTTTCCTACTCACCCCTACACCTACCTATCTGGCCTTCACATTTTACATTACTATGGAGTGGCCAAACACAAATTTCAAATACATCTTGCTGGGGGACCTAAACGATATGAACATTACATTTTCCATTTTCCATTCCATTTTCCATTTTCAGGTAACACATCCCAGACAAACTCAGTCTACTTAGTTTTCTTCTCCCTTTGTTCACCCCTCTCTTCTTTTTGCTTGTGTTCTGAATTATTAATTAAAGTGATACGAGCTTCCTAGGCTGAGGCAACATTTAATTGCACATTCTTAATTGTCCTCAATGTGATAGTGGCGAGCAGACTCCTTGAATTGCTGAAGTCCTGGAGCTGTAGGCACACCCAAAATTTTGACCCAGTGACAATGACATGTGGCCTGGGGGGCAACTTTCAGGTACTGTTCCCATGTTTATGCCCTTCTAGCTGTTAGGTTTGGAAGATGCTGTCTAAAGGGTCTTGCAATGTTGCTGCAATGCATCGTATGGATGGTACAAACAAAATGTTGGTGGAGAGAATGAATGGTTGTGGGCGGGTGTTTTAACAAGGGAGCTGTTATGTCCCACTTAGTGTCATGCTTCTCAAGAGATGCTGAAGTTCCACTCATCCGGGCAAGTGAAAATTATTCAGTATACCGACTAAAGTATAGTAAATAGTGAACAAGCCTTGGTGAGTTAAGCGCGAGTTACTCGCCACACGATTTGTAACCTCTAGTTTGTAACCTGCTCTTTTAGCGACAGTGTGTGCAAAGCCATAGCAGTTCAATTACTGGCTCCATCAGGTTTTACTCTTCATTCACCAGTCTCTACCATCCATTCTCCTGCAGCTATATATTGCCATTCTCTCCTCAGTCCTGATGCAGGGCAGCAACCCAGAATGTTGACATACCTTTTGCCTCCACAGATGCTGCTGGATCTGCTGAGTTCTAACAGCATTGTTTTCCATTCCAGATTCCAATATCTGCAATCTCCTTGCAATAACAATATAATGCCGATGCTGGCTTGCCAAAGACAACATGCTTTGTCTTTATAACTCAGCGGGCCAGGCAGCATATCTGGAGAACATTCAGACAGCATGCAGATTGGGGGGGGGGGGGGGAGAAAGGGCGAAGGAAAGAAAGCTGGGAGAGGGGCAGGACAAACCATTACCAATAATAAGTGAGCACAGGTGAGGGGATTTTTAAATAAAAATCAAAAATTTGATAAACCAAGAACCCATTCACCCGTTACCAGCCACGTTTGTCCTGCTACCCTGTAATCAGTCTGAAGGGTGCCGACACAAAATGTCACCTATCCACATTCCGCAGAGAGGATGCCTGACCCACCACGTTATTCCAGTATTTTATATTTCTGTAATCTCCTTGCTCTTTTGCTTTTACTTGTAGTTTTGGCTGTTTGAATTCAACATTTCTGCTGATTTTAAAGCAATTTTATTAAATAAAGCCATAGACATTAATTGTCAAAAACCTAAACATAATGAACGTGAAGAATGGCCACAGATAAAGGCCCTTTTATTCATCCCATCTATCACCCACAACGTGTATATGCTGCTATAAATGCTCTATTCCATCCCAACCTATGACATCTCCCGAGGAAGAAATAATACAAAGTAAAATTGGGGATGGTGGGCAGGGGGAGTAGGACGAGAGAAAAATAGGCAAATTCAAAAAATCCTCATCAACCTACAAAAACCAGTCCAAGAAATAATTCCAACCCTTAATTCCCAAAAACACCCATTGTGCATTTGTCATAATCCCTTTGTCTGCAATTTATAAAATCTGATTGTAACCCAAATCAAGCCAGTACAGGAACAACATAGCAAATCTCACTTAAAGTTGACCTATCAAAGTACCTCTAATATCTTTTAGGCACAAATTGCTTTCAGACATTGCTTGTGTATTTCCAATAAAATAGGCACTAAGAGATTGCTTTTAAAAATGTTGTGCAGGGTTCCATAATTCATAATTAAGCACCTCTAGATAATGGACAAATGGATACCAAAAATCAATTCAAGTCATATGAATGTGCCAAACATCTTGGCATGCACTAAGCACATGTGTCATGAATGATGTGACCACCAAGCCTAGGGGGATTATCCAAACTGACACAGGCCAAACAACATTTCTTTGGATACATTGGAAATATTTTAAACTAGCCTGTTAGGAAGCTCGCTGAAAATAAATTGAAGGTAATTGCTTGCACAGAGGTGAAAATTAATACAACTTCATATGTGCAACAGCTGCTGAAGGCATCAAGTATGATGTATAGTATTGGCAATTGCCCAAATAAATCAGCCCTGAAAGTCATCAGTTCATACATAAAATATATATTTTTAAACACGTGTTAAGTGCAAAGCATCAGTAAGTACAACTTTAAAAATGTCAGACCCAAAGATTAGAAAGAAAAATCAAAGTCAAGGCATCATCAGCAATACCTACGATAAAGGATTATGTAAAAGTCTACATTCTAGAAGGGGAAGCTTAAATATTAGCGCTGTCATTTAAAAATTGGACATAGCAAAAATCTATTTTTCAAAAAAGTACTCATGTCTGCATTTGTTTATGCTGACATGAATGACTGACCTCTGACTAGAAGTGCAGATGACCACAAACCAGTTCTGTTCAAATTTCAGTCAGTAAACAAAACTATGTCCGCGTGTCAACCTGGTCTTATGCCATGCTGGCTGTAACAGGATGGTAGACAGGATTTGCCCATCACATTGTTGGAAATTCCTGGCCAACATGTTCAACCATGGAACCGCGTGATAGTGTAATAAATGTGCTGGTAGATTATCCAGCACATCCCAGTCTTAGATGCAGTTTGCAACTCCAGGACCTATGCAAAGTGAAAAAACAAAGGAAATCTGGAACAGAAATAAATACCCCAAGGATCGTTGACTTGAATATTTTTTTGGTTTTGCTCTCCACAGATGCTGCCAAGATTGCAACATGTTTCAGGAACCTACTTAACTAAAAGGAGCTGGAAATGTCTTAGAAACTGCCAATCATAATCAATGACCTGGATTGCACTCATTGTAGGTAATAAATAAGAGCAAAAACACCAGATGCGTGAAATCTGAAAAAAGGTTGCTGGAGATTTTCAGGCCGAGCAGCATTTGAACAAAGAGTTAACATTTCAGGTAGAGCCAAAAATCAAGTTTCTCTTTCCTTGTATGCCATCTGATCTGTCGAGTATTTCCAGCATACCTTGTTCAAATCATTGATAATAAATGGCTTATGACAGTTAAAAAGATCTTAGTTGAAAGATAACATGCTGAAATGAACAAACTTATTCATAAACAATAAAATTACAGGTCAAAATAGAAGATCGTATTCAAATGAATGCACAAAGTTTCAACTAGAAAATTGAAAGTTGTGTTCAGATTGAGGTATCTACAAACTTGATCACCTTGTTAGCAGACAAGTTAAATAACGTACAAAATTATTTTTAATTATAAAAATTCACAACCAATATTCCAAATAAAATGGTAAATAAGAAATTAACTAAATAATAACAAAGAAATTAACTAAATAACAAAGAAATTAATTAAATAAACTAAATAAGTGGGAGCCCATATGTCTACTGGATTTAGATGGAAAACTCCAGCTTGTACGACCTGCTTATTAAATGTAATAAGGAGCAAAACAAATCTTCAGTTTTAACCGATTACAAATCAAGGGTTCCACATTTACTGCTGCTGCCTACATTACATCTAAAACTCACCTTCAAAAAGGCAACAGATATTAGTAGGCTCTTGGTAACAATCAGTCAGAAAACCACACTTAATAAATCTACTTTATAGTACCACCTACAGCACTCCCAAACACCTTGTGACCAAGTGTAACACCCGTAATGATTCCCAAAATCACACAAGTGGTTTTCTGCTCGAGAAAAATCACAACACAGACTTATTCTTCAGAGATAATCCCATCCAGAACATAGGAGTCTCCTGCACGCAATGTGATGCTATTACAGAAGCAAAGATAACTTACCTTATGCGATCATCAGTCACACATTGCAAAAAGGTTCAGGCTAACCCTCTTTCATTTTCAAGGTAATAATGATAGTAAATTACCATTTTTCTAACCCTTAAATATTAACAACTATAAATATCTAAATAACCAAGATATGATGGTCATAATTATTCCACCTTGAATGTTAAGTAGTGGAAAACAGCTTCATCATTCTAAGTGCAAGGAAAATAACAACATTTCCTGTAAGTTTTTTTAATAAGCTAATTAAAACATTGAAAACACTTTGCCCAAAGAATTCACACAAACAAGAATCAATTGATGTTCCAGATGTACATGAAATAGAAGAATTTTGTTTGTAAATATACAAAGGTTGCCAAATTCCTAAAGTTAAAGGAAATGTGACATAATCAAGTAGCCACAAGACTTGAAATGGTTACCACAGTGATGAGAAGCTCTATCACTCACCCCAACACCAAGCAGCCTCTGCACACTGCCACAGTGGGTCACTCCATGCTGAGCCATGTAATAATGCAAGTGCAGCTTTCCTGCTACAACAGCAGTGGTTAGAATTTGTGCCAGGTTCCAGGACAGTCAATTGCAAGCCAAGCAGAAGTCCGCTTTTGAAATACAGAATGTGTGCACAAGTGCTCAGACTCCAGTGTCAAGAGTATTATAACAAATCAGCACTCGAGGGTCAATGCTATACAAGGTGCCGGTGCAGTATACTGTCATTTTGGAAAAGAGAAAGTTTGATTGTCCACTTTAAAATTACCAATGCAGTTATTGAGACGAATTAAATCAATGAGTTTAAGGATTAATTTAAACAAAACTACGGCACGATTGCCATCATTGCACAAGAAGACCAACTAGAATATGGGACAATACAGAGTCATGCATCATGAAGTGGAGGGAGTGAATGGATGGGGGCGGGGGGGGGGGGGGGGGGGGGGGGGGGGGGGGGGGGGGAAGGTGTTAATTGAATGGCAGTAAAAGTTCTCAAAATGCATCTTATACAAAGAACCAATAATTTACTCAGATGTTTTAAACAGGAATGAATATTGACCTGATATCAGAAACTGGAGGAAGCCATTTCTAATTAAATAGTAAACAATACGTCCCATAAAATTCACTTCCACCGACATATAAAGTGGTGCAACTCTACAAAGAGTTTGGTGAATACATCAAATACATATGAAAATAAATACATCTGAAGTTATAACTTGTATTCTTTGCAAAGCTTTGTACTGTAGGCGTATGCAACATTTGTTGGGCTACCACTGATACAAGTGAACTTCAACAGCAATTCCCTTGTCCATTATACTCAGTTAGACATGCAATTGAAATAAATTTACATCCACACAATGGTGGATTGGTTTCAATATTTGGATAACTGGAACACAGGCCTCCTCTATGAGCCAACAAATCAACTGAGCACCACATCCAAATGGATAATTGAATGCTATTTTTATTCCACAATGACATGACATATACATAGCACATAAATATTAATTTACTGTTGCTGAACAAAATCTGTTCTATTTGAATCGGCAAGCTTTTTGCATATATCCACAAAGATGGAAAGCACCCAATATATCATAATACATTTAACCCCAGTTCTTAAGACAGCATTCATTTAATTCATAACATGCTTAAGCATTCACATGGAATGCTTCAAGCATGTATTTTTTTCAAGTGTGAACCAAAAATGCATATATCAGTTTAAAAAATAAATATTTCTATTGCAACAAGTTACCAGCCCTGATTGCGAAAAAAATAGCACGAAGGCATTAACCATTTCTCAAAGAAAATAAATATAATTTCTCTTCACATTACATATACTTAGTTTGGACATAATTCTTAACTTTTAACAATAAATACTTTAATCTTAGTTTCTGCAGCAAGCACAAAAATTGGACATTCGGAAAGCAATAGGACAGCATAGTCCAGCTTTAATGGCTGAAAAACACAACTTGCAGCTTAAGAATTAGTTCCCTTATTACTTAGCAAGTTCTGTAACTGTAATTGCTTGTAGATCTGTGGCAGGTCTCCACTAGCCTGTTTGATCAGCTCTTCTATCAAAGATGAAACTTTACTTGTCAGGATTCAGTCCACAAGCCGAAATTTTCCATGATTTAGGACAAAAAAGTTAACTTATTTCAATGTAATAAAAAGGACCTACAGATGCTGGTTTGTGCCAAAGAAATACACAAAATACTACATATCTGGTAGCATCCCTGGAGAAAATAGTTAGATGAAGTTTCGGGTCAGGATCCTTCTTCAGACTGATTGTAGTAGGGAGAAGGATTGCGACCTGAAATGTCACCTATCCATTTTCTCCAGTGATGCTGCCTGACCCACTGAGTTAATCTAGCATTTTGTGCCTATTTTTAACTTACATCACATTCTTCAAACATAACTAAAGTATTGTCCAAAGCTATTTTTAAACATAAAAACAGTGAACCACTTAAGTCTTAAATTAACATATTTAGTTTGCTTTAAAAAAAAATCTTCTACAAGCAATAATTCAATAAAGTTCAAAAAACACAGCTGCACTGAGAACAAAATTAGTGAGAGCATAATCCAAATTAACTGGAACGTTCTATCTACTTTAACAGCCTCTTTCCCCGTTTTCCACCATTCCCATCAATAAACTAGGTTGGATACTACCGTGACATATTTTCCAAGCTATCACTAATTCCCTTGATATGCACTTTTTGCTCTAGTATAACAAAGTTTGATGAAACACTGCCTTATTAAAAAAAACCTAAACAATTCCCACTGATTCTGTCTCCTTAACTTGGGCAAAAAGTGAAACGCAAACTTTTACCTCGTACTCATGTCTTTCCCAAGCTGAAAGCTCATTTATTTGCTCCACCACTGCAATCACACCAAAGATACTCCTCAAAACCTACCTTTCAACATTTAGTTATTTCCCTACAAATTTTCTTAACCAACTGTGAAATCCATATAGCCCTACAAAACATTTGAAATGGGTACCACATTTAAAAAAAGCACAAAATAAAGGTTGCCGACTCCTCCCCTTCCCACCTCTCCCTCAGCCCTCGGGCCCTGGCATTCACTCTATCCCTATCTCCCTCCCCCACCCTAGTCGCACTAGCTTCTCATTTTCACACCACAGCTTACAATGGCTTGTTCCCTTTATCATCGATACTTTTTTGCATATCTTTCATTCATTGTTCTTTATCTCTCCACATCACCGTCTATATCTCTCGTTTCCCTGATCCCTGACCAGTCTGAAGAAGGGTCTCGACCCGAAACGTCGCCCATCTCCTTCACTCCTTAGATGCTGCTGCACCCGCTGAGTTTCTCCAGATTTTTGTGTAACCCTCGATTCTCCAGCATCTGCAGTTTCTTCGTTAACACCAAATAAAGGTTTGTTGCTTCTAACAATGGATGCAACTTTATTCATGCCTTATTGGCTTTGTTGCAGGTTTTTTTTTTGCTTTTGTAATCACTAGTTTTATTCACAGTACTTCCATGTTTTTAATTGCCACACTGACTTCAAGTTAAAAATAGTAATAATTTGGATTGTCAATGTTTTAGACATCAGAAAATCAATTTAATATTCATCCTTGCCCTCAATAAAACTTGCAACTTAGTTGTACATACAATTCCCTGCTTCTCTCCCACTTTCTTGCCATCAATTAATGAGAGCTGCTAGCCATGTCAATAGAAACTGTTACAACGATAAATTGAGAAAAATCTCAAGTTCCGAGGAACAGTGGACATGCCATGGGAAGAGCCACCAACCATCATGCAATTTCAATGGTTTAAACAGTTTAGACCAATGTTGTGCAATAGTTCACCAGCAAATAAGCAAGTATTGAATATCATTAAAATTCCAAGTCAGCTACTGATCTTCAGTTAATAAATCAAGTATGTAACACAAGAGACATATTTGATTTCTGGCCAAAATTATCCAGCAACTCTTTCTTCCTCCATTTCACATTATTTGATAACATTGAATTTGCTGATAACACACATTAACCACAGAAATAAAATTTGAAATAAACCAGATCAAATAAGTTTCATTTGTATTGCCCAAGACACTATATTAGTTGATTTGGAGGAAAATCATTCAACTTGTGCAATTCCCATTGAAAGCATTTGAGTGAAATGAACATCCGTCGCTTAACTGAATAGCCAGCATCCAGTTCAAACAAACTGCACACAATTTGTCGTTCTCTCAAGCTCTGGACACACAACTCATGCCACCAGAAAGCGATATATTCTAGAAACATGTTACCCTTTTAATGCAAAAGTGAGGAGAAGGAAGTATGCACAAGTTCAGATGATTCAATCTTGTGGGGGAAACGCCCTTTACTATCCACAAAACACCCTTCAAATCCATTTCTTCTCTGGTTGGAAGTTGAAATCAAGCCAACATATCTATTATTCATTCCTCTACTATATATCAGAACCAGCCCGATCTTCCATTGTGACCTGTCCGAGAAAAACATCAAGGAAAACATTTTCACAACTGTAGAAAAGTCACAATGTATTCAGCTTAATTGCCCAAAAGGAAGAGTAGTTTTTTTTAAGAAAATGTTTGGTTTATATAAATATCGAGCTTCCCAAAAGGATGATACATTATTAAAAAAGTCCAACTTAATTGGTCAGGTATAGCCAGGCAGCTAATGCCAATCATTTGTATATCTTCAAGGCAGTTTGGGACCTATTTTATCACTGGTGTTATCCCATTAAGCAGATTTCTTGAATGTTATTTTATTTATTATAACAAGTATTAAAGTTAGTAAGGTACTAGAGTTAATAATCAATCATGGTTTTACGAATAGTATATTCACATTTGGCAAATTTGCTCAAATTCTTTGAGAATGTGACAGGGAGAGTTGATGGTGAGACACTCAAGGCTGTAATGTATTTAGATTTTCAAAAGGCATTTGACATAGCATTACATTATAGGCCAATGTATAATTTAAAACCCCAATGTCTTGAAGTATGCAAGTCTAAATGGATTGCAAACTGGCTGATGCATAGAGTTGGAATAAATAGACCTTTTCCAGCTGGAAGGATGTAATTAGATGAGTACATCAGATTGGGTTTTGGTCCTCAATTGTTTACTATGTGCATGAATAACCAGGAAGGAGGAACAAAAAGCATGGTTTCAAAGTTTGCCAATGACCCAAAAATAGGTCAAATTGCATTGGATGAAGACATCCTACAATAGAATGAATGATTGGGGAAAAGCCCAATGAATGGAATTCAAAGTGGGCATGTGCGAAGACATGCACTTCAATCTAAAGGCAGATTATCATCTCAATGGTGAGAATGCAAATGAATAAAGTTCAGAGAGATTGAGGCGATCCAATGCACAGATCAAAATGCTTGCAATCACATCCAACAGGTAGTTGAGACAAATAGCATTTTGGCCAATATCACAACAGTAGTTTAAAAATTGTTGTACAGGGTGTTGGTAAAAACCACACCTGGAATACTCTGATGATTTGGTCCCCTTATTAAAAAACACAATTGATAGCATTGGAGGCTGTCCAAAAGACTCACCAGGCTAATTCCTGGGATGCCTGCCCCATCACAAGAAACAAAACAGCTTGGGTTTCCTTGTAGTTTAGAAAAATGTGGGGTGACTTTTTCCAAACAAGATCTTAAGGAGATTTAATAAGGTAGCTAGTGAGATGCTTTCACTAGTTGGAGACTCACAAACAAGGGAACGTGGTCACAAAATACATAGACGTTTCTTCTCAGGGTAAATCATTAGAATTCTCTTGTTCGGAACAGGGTCGAGGCCAGATCACTAGATATTAAAAGGTAGTGATAAAGGACTTGGAAGATAAAGGAACTGAGGGCTGTAGGTACAAGAAAAATGACTTAAATTTAAGTGAGATTCAACTCGTACCTACAGATAGTAAAATTGTGTCTGAAAACACCAAATACTTGGAATAATATTTCATGCATAAAAGGCCTTCTCTGGTCATCATTCTATACATCTAAACTTAGTTCTTAAAATTATACAAATTCAAAATGCTTCTTTTACATAATATCAGAATTGTCAAATTTGGCAAAAATGAACAGCATGTGTATGTAGGAAGGAATGAGAACGACGCAGATGTCCCCGGCATCCGCTGTCAAAATGTCACAGGACATGATTGTTCAGCATTCTCTTCTTGGTTGAGCATATGAAGAGGGTGACGGTTCATTTTACTTATATGAATGCACCTAATCTGAAAAAGCAATGCTGATCGAAGCAATGTATCTGATCAAACAGGAATACATTTCAGATGAAGTGATTTACATCAACACTTAATAAGTCACTATTCAGTAGTTTTCTCTAAGGAAAAGATAAAACATAATACTTCAACACAAATAGATATAGAATAAGATTGAGAATATTTCAAAATTTGTCAAGAATTTCATAAACATAATTGACAAGGGAATCATTAAATGTTGCTTTAAAATACACATTTGGCCTCCAAATACTGCAGTTACTCTGACACTGCAATCTCTCAATACCAAATTGAAGGAGATGCGGTTGGTCAGTAATCCACCAGATGTAAAATAGCTTTCTCTCTCACTTCAAAGTGGCATTACTAAAGAATCAATGGATCAATGATTCAGAACAAAATGGAGTAAAAAGTAGTTAACACAATGATGTATTTTTGGAATTTTTTAATTATTATTATTTTTTTAAATTACTTTTTTTTAAACTTATTGCCTGTTGCAAAGACAAAAAAATCCTGCCACTTTCAGAGCAACCAAAACATTTTCCAACTCTTGGCATATTCACCATGGTGAAAAGGCAAATCCTTAGAGGAAACCGACTAATACAACATTTTAAATATTCAGCAAGCACATATCATGCAATGTCAACCGTGGGAGAAAAAAAAAAATGACGTGATGATTTAAAATATAAACTGGCACCAAATTCATTCAGTATAATTGCTCTGTTTTTAGACATTTCTGCCCAGAAATAATTTTAAGATATTTTCCCTTACATTACACAAATTGCATAATTTCTACTTCAGAGAAAATAAATCATGCTTGACTCAAATACAAAACGGAGTTCAACTCTTTATTGATGTCCAATATTTATCTTCTCACTCAAATTAATTAAGCTTGTAGGAAAAAGAATGACAAAATTGGTTAAATGAATCCTTGGACTGTGTTAGTGTTCAATGTACATTTCAGATTTACAACGTATTTTAATTTTTGGAAGTGATAAAAGCAGAAGAGGAATTCAGCTGAAGGAATTTCAGTATGAAGTCATTCATTTTGTTATACAAAACAGGAATAGCCCCTTCAGTCCACAATGTCGCTGCTGACTATCACATAGATATCTATATCGATCTATTTTATTAGCGTTTGGCTGATGGACTACTCTGCCTTGGTGATTCAAGTACTCGTCAGATGCCCGATGCCCACAGGGTGGAAAAGAAAAGCTTCCTCAGATACCCACTATTACATCTTGCCCCTTACCCAAAACCCCAAAGTTTCTTACTTTCCATCTAATCTATGTGTCTTGATTCGGTATACCCTTCAACTTACACTCCTGAGAAAAGCATAGCCTATCCAGTTTCTCATTAAAAAGAGACCATCCTAAGCTATGTCTGGTGGAATATTTTCTGCCTCAACTCCAGTGCAAGCACGTTAAGCACGTGCTACCCATGGTGTAGCTACATAAACAGCACAAAATATGCAAGCTGTGGCTTTAACCAATAGATTTTAAAGATACCAAGACTTCCCTGCTCCATTGTATGCCCCAGTAAATGAAAGTTAGCCTGATGCAAGATCTTAACCCGAAACATCGACCTTCTCACTGCGTTTTCATAACTGCTGCCTAACCCACTGATTGCAGTTATGGGGCCACAATGGGAGTACTCATAAAACACAGTTAAAATAAGTATTAGTTCAAAGAAAGAAGTGTTTAAAAGCCCGAGTATAGGGAATTCAGCCACAGAACACCAAAGATAAAAGAAAAACTGAATCCAGCAAGAAATAAAAACTGACTATAACAGTTTTTTATAGATATAAAGAGGAAAGCATTAGTGACTTACAGGTTCACTAATAAATAAGGGGCAGAGAAAAAGGTCTGCCTTCATGGAAGACAAAGCTTCCTGGAAATAGGTCAAAAATGATTGAGAAATTGGTGTCAATGAAGGCATGAGAAATTAAAAGCATATAAATCCTTAGGGCCCGACGACCCTGTATATCAAGTTTATTGATCGAAACAGTAGATGAATAAACTAATTGCTAGAAAATTAAATAATCTACAAAAAGTAGAAACTAACCCCACTATTTTAGGAAGGAAAAAAAATTCCAGCAAGTTAAGCTATCCTTAACACGCAAAATGCTAGAATGCACTTAGGAAGTCACAACAGGGCACTTGGAAAATAATGGTAGGACTGAACAAAATCAACATGAATTTATAGGTTTTATATCTGTTGAAATGTTATTTTGAGATTGTAGCTAGCAGTACAGATGAGGGCATGGAGGGGAAGAAACCATTGAAATAACACATTCTTATCCATTAATAAAATAAAGTCTGCAGTGCCCCCCCCCCCCCCCCCACCTTAAACTAAAATCACTGCACTTCCTCATCAAACATGCGGATGGGGGTGTGGGTGAAATATTACAATCTCACTGAGAAGTCTTATAGCTTGATATTGGCATTGTTCATGGCTTCCTGACTCTTCATTTCAATGTTCCATTCGCAAAGTCCTTTCATTGGCTTATTTTCCCACCCCCACCCACCTGTTCCTCAAAATAACATTTGTACAGATAAAAAACATGTTAGCCCTTAACTATAAAGGGAACTTCTATAAATGAATGTTGTTTTTTTCAGGCAAATTCATAGAAAGCGTATTTTCGGGTTGCATTACAGCTTTGTTAGGCAAGAAATTGCCCAAGCCTACAAGAATTTGCAGAGAGTTGTGGATGTAGCCTAGTCCATCATATAGACCACATCAATGACATAATTTACACTTCATGCTGCTTCAGAAAAGCAGCTAACATAATCAAAGACTTATCCCACTCTAGTCATATTCCTTCTCCCTGCTCCCATCTGGCCGAACATAAAAGCTTGAAAATACGCACCACCAGACTCGAACAGCTTCATCCGTTCCGTTATCAGGCTTCTGAACGGTTTGGCCATAAGCTAGGGTACTGTCCGATTCTCCTCTACCTCACTGCGGACATTGGACTTTCTCTGGAAATGTTGCACAATGCTGAAAACTACAGTGCCCTCCATAATGTTTGGGACAAAGATCCACAATTTGAGATTTGTATTAGAAATATACATTGTCAGATTTTATTAAAGGGTATTTTTTATACATTTTGATGTCACCATTACCGCAGTGTTTATACATAGTCCCCCCATTTCAGGGCACGATGATGTTTGGGACACACGGCTTCACAGGTGTTTGTAATTGCTTAGGTGTGTTTAATTGCCTCCTTCAGGCAGGTATAAGAGAGCTCTCAGCACCTAGTCTTTCCTCTAGTCTTTCCATCACCTTTGGAATGTTTTACTGCTGTTTATCAACATGAGGACAAAAGTTGTGCCATTGAAACACAAAGAAGCCATTATGATATTGAGAAACAAGAATTAAACTGTTAGATACATCAGCCAAACCTTAGGCGTACCCAAATCAACTAATTGGGACATCATTAAGAAGAAAGAGAGCACTGGTGGGCTTACGAATCACAAAGGGCATGGCAAGCCAAGGAAGATATCCACAGTGAATGACAGAAGAATTCTCTCCATAATGAAGATAAATCCCCAAACATCTGTCCGACAGATCAGAAACACTCTTCAGGAGTCAGGTGTGGATTTGTTAATGGCCACTGTCCGCAGAAGACTTCATGAACAGAAATACAGAGGTTACACTGCAAGACGCAAACCACTGGTTATCCACAAAAATAGGATGACCAGGTTACAGTTTGCCAAGAAGTACTTAAAAGAGCAACCACAGTTCCAGAAAAAGATCTTGTGGACAGACGAGACGAAGGTTAACATATCAGAGTGATGGCAAGAGCAAAGTATGGAAGAGAGAATGAACTGCCCAAGATCCAAAGCATACCACCTCATCTGTGAAATACGGTGGTGGGGGCTGTTATGGCCTGAGCACGTATGGCTGCTGAAGGCACTGGCTCACTTACCTTCATTGATGATACAACTGCTAATGGTTGTAGCATAATGAATTCTGAAGTGTATAGACACATTCTATCTGCTCATGTTTAAACAAACGTCTCAAAAAACATTGGCCGGTGGTTCATTCTACAGCAAGTCAATGATCCCAAACATACTGCTAAAGCAACAAAGTTTTTCAAAGCTAAAAAATTGTCAATTCTTGAGTGGCCAAGTTAATCACCTGATCTGAACCCAATTGAGCATGCGTTTTATATGCTGAAGAGAAAACTGAAGGGGACTAGCCCTCAAAGCAAGCATAAGCTAAAGATGGCTGCAATACAGGCCTGGCAGAGGATCACCAGAAAGACACACTACAACTGGTGATGTCCATGAATCACAGACTTCAAGCAGTCATTGCATGCAGAGGATATGCAACAAAATACTAAACATGACTACTTTCATTTACACAACATTGCTGTGTCCCAAACATTATGGTGCCCTGAAATGGTGGGACTATGTATAAACACTGCTGTAATTTCTACATGGTGAAACCAAAATGCATAAAAATGGCCTTTATTAAAATCTGACAATGTGCATGCACTTTAACCACATGTAATTGTTTTTTCTATTACAAATCTCAAATTGTGTAGAGGCAAATAAATAAATGATGGGTATTATGGAGGGTACTATACCTTCTGCACTGTATCTTTTCCTTTGCTCTACCTACTCTACTTGTTTGTCTTGATTGTATTTAGGTACAATATCTGATTGATTGGATAGCATGCAGAACATGCTTTTCACTGTACATAGACTCAAAATCCTGGAGTAATTCAGTGGGTCAGGCAGTATCTCTGGAGATGGAAATGGATAGGTAAAGTTTCAAATCAGAACCCATCAGTTTCTCCAGAGTTGCTGCGGGCCCGCTGAAATACTCCAGCATTTTGAGTCTTTGGGATAAACCAGCAACTGCAGTTCTTTTGTTGCATTGTGCTTTTCATTGTACCTTACGATGCATGACAATAAACCTAAAACAGCACTGCATGCGATAGCATACACCTCCCACTTAAAATAAGTTTTATAGCGAGACTGGTATATGTAGATCTATATGTGTCACCCATGAAAGAAATACTTGAAGCCTTAGTCAAAACACACCATCGACCAGAAGGCACTGATCATCATCTGCCCGTATGCTTCTGGACCTCTGATGTCTACCGAGGGCACTGGAAAAATGTCACCAATTTTGGTCTTTATAAAGTTCTCCAAATTCACAGGAAAGACAAGTAAATCAATGTTAACACCCTCCCCTGGGCAAACATCCCCATAATTTATTAACTACACTCAGTCAGCTCTGTTTGGCACATCATTGCTTGCTGCCAGAGTCCTGAAATAGTCACTCTCTTCTCATGACAAAGGTTAGAACACATTATCGAGGGACAGAGGAAAAGGTTCCTGGATGTTCCCAAAACCCCTCGGGGAATAGGAATGACATGTGCGCTGCTGACCTCACTATTCTTCAAACTATCAGCCTACCTATCCCTTCAGGCACTTCATTTCCATCTACGAGAGATTCTTCAATTTGTGCATCGGCATCAATCACTGCAAACCTCTACAAACTGGAGCAAACCCACATGGTTCTCGCTCCAAACCAGAGATGGTGCACATGGGAGAACCAACTTCAAGCATAGGTTAATAAAACTGGAACCAATTGAGTAAAGGATCTTGACATTATATCCATTCTAGAAACTATAACCATATAAAAATTACAGCACGGAAACAGGCCCTCTCGGTCCTTCTAGTCTGTGCCGACCATTTATTTTCCCCTAGTCCCATCTACCTGCACTCAGACCATACCCCTCCTTTCCCTCTGGGTCGGTGGAGGTCCCCTCGTTTCAGAGGCCTACTGAGGGTGTTGGCACGCCAGATGATTAGCTCCCCTGGTAGTGTGCCCTCTGAGACGGGGGATGAGCAGAGTCAGCCCGAAGGGGAAGGTTCAGGGGCTTTAGTGTTCCAGTCTGTGCTCCGCATCGGAGCCAATGGAGGTGCTGGGGGGGGGGGGGGTGACTATAGACAAAATAAATTAGCATTTTAGGGTGTATTGAAGACTAACTTTTTTCTTTCTTTTTTTTTAAAATCAGAACATTTTCCCCCATTAAGAAACACTACTTAAATCCCAGTCAGGACCCTGTGGGCTGCTCTGGTACATTACATAGTGGATGATATGAAGCTCATGTTCAGAAATGGTTCACTAGAATAATTATTGATGAATTAACCTTACTCCCTTGCAATTCAAAAGCCAGTTCTTGGGAATATTAGCAACATATGACAAACAAAGGATTAAATTATCCCTTGTATGGAACTCATACAAGGCTATTTTGTATAGCCTAAAACAGTAGGCCCACAGAAAAGCAAACCAACAACAACAAACAACTACTTTTGACATTTCAAACAGAATTCGACCCGTTCCTCCATGGGATTACCATTACCAGATTTGGTATCAATTACCATTCCCAGATTTGGTATTACTGATCTACATGGTCTTGTTTACATGCCCCTTGTCAAGATGCTTCAATTCAATAATATAACGCAAGCTTGATTTATCAGGTAATGCTTGTGTGCTAGGCAGCAAAATGTTTGTAGATACAAATATTAGTCATTATGCAAATGCACCATAATGGAGTGTCCCAACTAGTCAAAAACATCCCTGCACCAAACTAAATTGGGCTTTCCTTTGAAACCTCCAATGATATGAAATACAATACACAAACATGACCATTTTGAATAATATAACATCCTCAACAAGACATAATGGAACTTTATTGTCATGCATAGTAAGGTACAATGAAATGCAAGTGAAACCTTCCAAGCATCAGGCTTTTACACATCAAAACAATTCTTTAGTACCTTTGTTGAACTGTCGCAACTCCATGCAAGATTCACAACTGTGGTATTGCTGGGGTGTTCAAATGCACTGCTAGGAGCAAACAAGTCACTTGACACTGACCCTGTTTAAAACTCAATGTCTTTGTTATTTGAGTGCATCAGCGCACACCTTGATTATTTTCCCCGAGTAGGATTCCAATTAGGCATTTCACATTGGAGATGACGAGATAGTCAGCATATCCCCTCCTCTCTCTTATACTGGGTATTTCTCATCTGCACCAACCTGATGCATGGTCTTGACCCAAAACTTCGACCATCTCAAGTTGGGTCAAGTTGGTGCAGAGGTGAAATAGCTAGTATAAGAGAGGAGGGGGTATGCTGACTATTGGTGTCAAGTTGGGAAAAGGGGAAGTACAACGAGATCTGGGGGTCCTTGTTCATCAGTCACTGAAAGTAAGCATGCAGGTACAGCAGGCAGTGAATAAAGCAAATGGCATGTTGGCCTTCATAACAAGAGTTGAGTATAGGAGCAAAGAGGTCCTTCTGCAGTTGCCCTAGTAAGACCACACCTGGAATATTGTGTGCAGTTTTGGTCTCCAAATTTGAGGAAGGTCATTCTTGCTATTGAGGGAGTGCAGCGTAGGTTCATAAGATTAATTCCCGGGATGGCGGGACTGTCATATGTTGATAGAATGGAGCGGCTGCGCTTGTATTCTCTGGAATTTAGGAAGACGAGAGGGGATCTTATTGAAACATAAAAGATTATTAAGGGATTGGACACACTGGAGGCAGGAAACATGTTCCCAATGTTGGAGGAGTCCAGAACCAGGGGCGACACTTTAAGAATACGGGGTAGGCCATTTAGAACTGAGATGAGGAAAAGCCTTTTCACCCTGAGAGTGCAATTCTCTGCCTCAGAAGGCAATGGAGGCCTATTCTCTGGATGCTTTCGAGAGAGATTTTGATAGAGCTCTGAAAAATAGTCAGGGGATATGGTGAGAAACCAGGAACGGGGTACTGATTGTGGATGATCACAGCGAAGGGCCTACTCCTGCACCTATTGTCTATCTGCCTCCACAAATGGTGCCTGACCTGCTGAGTTTCTGAAGCATTTTTACTTCACATTGTGTGTTGTGTTAACTTGCACACAGTATGAAATTTATTCAGCATATATGTAGTTGTTTGCAAATTTAATGCATGGTTGTACACATTAACATTCGTAAGCAGAGACCATTTCCCACTATAACGGAGAACACCCAGTTCAATAGCAAATTTAATATAATTGACGGGCGAGCACCATGGTTCATACTATATTCACTTTTTTTTAAATACCTATCCAATGAAATTCAGTACCAATGAAATGAGTATGCCTTGTAACTTTCTGGTATAATCAAGTGCAGAATAGTCAGCCTTCTTCCTGAACACTGTCATTTCATACCACGTGTGAACAGATCCTATAATTTAATTAACCAATTAGATGTTGAATTTATCTATCCTTAGTCATCATAAAATGAATGAATTTTGTGCTAGTAGAAAATAAAAACACTGAGAAAAATGAATGTCACTGAATATGTAGGATGGAGAATTACAGATTTGTTGTACTTACATTTATAACCTGAGTAGGGACAGAAGTCTGAAGAACATCAAGTATTTCATTCAGCAGAGAGTGATCCTTCAGAAGTAAGAGACAGTGAAAGAATTGACACAAATGTCAGAAGAAACACAGGAAGTTTTATTTGTCACCGCAAACAGGGAATGGTATACATCAATGAATTTAACTCAATAGATATTAACAATGCATAATATCCCTGAATTTCAATTTACCCTGAAAGTTCAAATTTCCTTGAACATATCAAGCACTGTCCAAAGATGCAACATTTGAGAAAATGCAATAGACTCTAAAAATTAAAATAACATGCCACATTAAGCAATTCCTGACAAAAACTTAGGAACTCACCAAGTTGAGATATTAAAAATATTAAATAGACTCAAATTAAATTGTTCTTTCTAAATTTAGAATTAAAAAAAAAAAAATTGTTAACTTGCTTGCAGTCACCCACACTCATTTTAACATAACCCCCAAGGCATCAATTAATTTGCCACGACTGTCATTAAGTGAGATATAACTGAAAAAGTGGAAATTTAAGTTAGAAAATATTTAGGAGGTTTAATTTACAGAGTTGAATCAAGTCATTGAGCACACTGAGATTTCCTTTAACAGTATGGGGGGAAAAAAATGGAGGAATCGAGGTAACTATCCTTTAATTTTGTCAGTGTTCTTCTCAATTTTTTCTGAGAGAGTTGGAAAATTGTACAGGAGAGGCTCAACTATCTTTAATCCTACATCATGAAACAGATTTGGCACATTCGGGGTTCAAAGATCCCATCACGACAGAATGCTTTTGTTGATAAATAGTTCACAAAAAGGATGTTGTGCGTTAAGATCTGCTGCAAGAAACAAACCGGATTGGTAACTGGTAAAATTAATTATTTTTCCAATGTGACCCATTACAGATTCAAATGTGGATATATCCAAACTTATCGCGAACATATAAAAAAATGAAACTAATTCCACATTAGTTTTGGATAAGTACTGTGGAAATGGGTTTTGATAAGAGTGGCTCAAGTCAAGTTGCACTCTCCCTTGGATCTTGATGGCTTGCACAAAATTTAGATAAGAACCTTTGCAAGTACAGTGAAACTCCAAATCTGCTATCCAACTGTTTGGACGTCCCAATGCTTCAGCATCCACTTTACCAGGACCCTGGTTCCCATGCTCATTTTAAACTCACCGCGTTTTAGTTCTTGCAGTCCCTTTATAAGCTCACCTGCTTCAATGAAACATCTAAAAAAAGTGAATTCAAAGTGGATTGGAGTATTAATAGGAGTAACATCCAAAATCCCAAGGATGCTAGGTTATCGAATTTTTACTAAGTTTTTAGCAAGGCAACAAGATTGTTTTTCTTTCAGAGATATTGTCTTAAACAATACAATCATTTTTTAAATGATAGTAGCTAAACTGAATACTTTATTAAGCATAAGCCATTTTTTAAAAACTTAGATATGAGCTTTCTTTGCTACACGTGGCTGCATGCCACAGTGCAATGGGTCAGCAAGATGTCAAGTACTACATTGCTTAATGATCTATTTGTTCCTCTTGAACATCTTGAAAATAAGAGCTGTCCATTTTTAGAAAGTAATATTGCCAGTTCTCAAGGGTTTTTTTTCAAAACATAGGTTATTTCCAATACTTCCCAAGATAAATCACAAACACTACATTTTTGAAGCGGAAAGTAATATTTAAAATTAGTTTCCCAAAAGAAGCTGTGAAAGTGGAGAAAAATCTAATTCACGTGTTCACAAACATAAATCATATGTATGATATTTCAATTAATTGTCGAAATGCGGCAACGAACAGCAACCTTACCCTGCAGATAGAGGGATGGGCACAGAAATATCGGTTAGAGCACCTGCAATGCCACTCAATGGTCAGAGCTGGAGTCCCTCAATCCAGTGAAATAGTCAGCTTTTTCGTTTATACAAACTGGTCAACTGCAAATTAATGCCTATAATGTGAGAGATCACGTGCAATGATTTCCTTATTTTCCAAAGAAAGCTCAAATCAACTATTTGCAATTGTAATAGTACAAATGACAGAAAACTATACTCGTCCATTCTTCTCACACAATGCCCACACTTTTCCCAAAGGTTTCTAGAAGTATTGGCAAGGCAATAAGTTTCAACATGCTCACAAGACATTTATTAAAGAATATACCAAGTTATAGCAATAGTAAACACCTGGTGTTTAACACTGTTTACAATAAAACGTAGAGATGTTCTGGAAGGTAATATAAAAAGATGATTCGTTATTACCAAGTTAGAGTTGTAATACTCAACATTTGTAATAAAAAAAGGATATTGTATTCGGCTTCCATTTCACATGAAACTTAAGCTATTTGAATGGAATTCAATACAATGGAATTCAAGACAATACCAAAAAATGCAAATCTATGAACACAAGCTGAATCCTCAGGGAGGCATGCTTGGAACAAATCATTTTTACTGCTGTGACCTTGAGCAAATCGAGAATTGATGGTCTCAGATTAATTATGCCATCATTCTATACTGGTTAACTCTTCTGCTAAAAACAAACAAATTATTTTAGAAATCAAGAGACAAATATTAACTAGCACCAATATCTTGCAGCTGTGTTACCTCAAATCAGGTGTTTCAAATCAGACAAAGTGACAAACCTAGTAAAACAAGACTAGATAATGAATTTAAAGCAGTAGATCACTAACAAATTACAGTGAATTCACAATACAACCACAATTTCCAAGGTAAATGTCCTCAAAACCAACTGGGTTCATGTTGGATCACATATTATTATTTTTGAAATATACCAATTAAATACAAAAAAGCAGAAAAGGCAGTAAACAACCAAGAAGTCAGGCAACATCTGAGGAAAGAGAAAAAACATAATGCTCCCAATCCTGAAACATGAACAGCTTCTTTCCACAGTTGCTGCTTAATTCGAGTATTTCCAGAATATCCTGTTTTTTTATTTCAGATGTCCAGAATCTGTTTTTTTTGATTGTCAGATCAAACATCACGATAAATTAGTAACAAGAATATCCTTGCACTAGTTCATATTACTATTTCATACATTATGTTGTGCCTACATTTATTTCCATAGGGATGGATAGGAAAAATTACCGTCAATAATTACGAAATAAAAAAAAACTGGGTTATCAAGGGACACCAAGGAGTATTTTTCCATTTAACAGTATAGAGAATTACTGCTTCCCTCTAACACAAAGTTGGGCAGAAGGTAAAGAGGGGGTGGATCTGAGGGATGGTAATCAAAGCTTTCAAGACTGATATCTGATTGAAGAAAGGTCTTGTGGGATATCAAGTCACGAGAAGCGCAGGCATAGATCAGCCATAACCTACCTAAAATGGTAGGTTTCATATGATGAACTGACTGCTTGCATTTATTTTTTCCGAAACTTTCCTTGAGGGACATTAAGTGCTTACACAAAAAAAAAATGTAAACATGTCCTGATTAGTTTTCTTAATCAGCTATTATTACGATATTCAATTGACTAAAAATGCATTATTTATAGGTTCCATTTGGTAAATTGATCAAATGTTTATCCATTGAATGACCAGGTATCAACGCAAAACGTTTCAGGAAGAGTCCTGGTGGCAGTAAAAACGTATTTCCTGAAAGCAGCAGAAATCAATGTAACAAAAGAAAAATCTCTCAACTATTCCCATCACTTTATATTGAGCAACCAATTCCAGGATAATAAAGGACAATAGAAATCACAGACATACTCCAGTCTGACCAGCTCACAAATGGCACAAGCCAAGTTAGCTTTCCTCTCGTCCTCATTATGGATGCTGCTGATAAAATAGGATGTGCACTTCATTGTATTGACTGCAGAGAATTGTTGCAAGGCAAGGAAGGCAGCCACATTCAATAGCAGCAGCACGGATCTATAGAGCAAACAAATGTAAAAACAGCAAAGTACTCATAAAATAGAAATCAAGGAGATAGTACTTCTGCAAACATTACTGACACAATGATTATTGGATTAAGGTTATCCAATTTTGCAGCTAAAACAAAATTAGTGATCTAGTCCATGACACTAGCCAGTGTAGTACTTACAAGAATTGGAAAAGGGGAAAGCTGCCAAAAAGTACAGCACCACTTTCAATAGTTGCATTGGCCATTAAAAAAAATTGTTTGGAATAGTCACGTAAGGAATAGCTTAAACGATCTACCCCACTAGACACTCTACCAAACCAGCAATTAACCATCACTTCTGTAGGAATCTTACAGAGAGTCCTGCCAGACTATTAAAAATTACAAATACTGCAGTTAACTGCCATAGCTGTTTATAAATTGATTACATTTAAACAGCGAGTCTTTGAATTTTTAATGTCAACCAAGACTTTTGTGCAGTCAGAAACTGACAAAACTCAATGGACCAATTTAAACACTCAGCCCTTTTAAAATTAACTAACTATAAGCAATTAGTCAGTATCATGGATGTTTTCATTAATCTAGTAGTTGATGCCACTAAAGTAGCTAAAATACAAAGTTAATTAAATTGAAACACTATGAAATAGCTCTTTGTGATATCAATGATAAACAGATTTGGAATCAACGGCTGAATTTACAGAAGGTGGTGCAATTAAGCAAAGTCCCTTTTCCTTCATTCACCAAGAGAAAACTGAACAAACCATAATGAACACATAAGGAAATTAAAGACAAAACTAATCAAGAAAATAATGAGTTTCAAATATCAAGTAATCCCAGTTCAAACAGGTACACCCTTCCACTTAATGTGTTACTGTTCAAGTCTTTACCTCAAGCTATGCTTTTTTTTTAAAATGTTATCAAAATCATAGCTAGCAATTTTCCTCCACCAAATGTTTCCAAGGTACCAAAAACCATTGCTAGCTGGAGTGTGGTGGTGCTACAGCAGTTAACTAACCATACTGTGGAAAATGTGCCTAGCCGTAGCTCGTGACAGATCGCATGAATGAACTGGACATACCGATGATCATCGAGGTGGCCGAGGACTTCACAGATAAGAGTTTTAGTGAAATAGTCATAGCCAAGGTGAAGGCAGCAAGTAGATGGGCAACCACCAAGAAAAGGGAGTAGACAGACTACAAGAATCATTGGCACAAATGACATGGGTAGGAAAAGGGATGACGTCCAACAAAGTGAATATAAAGAGTTGGGCAACACATTAAAAAGCAGAACATCAAGGCTAGTAACCTTGTGATTAGTGACATGTGCTAGAGATGGGAGTTGACAGATGAATGTGTGGTCGAGGAGTCTGTACAGCGAGCAGGGATTTGGATTTTTGGTCCATTGGGATCTCTTCTGGGGCAGAGAAAACCTGTAGAAGAACCGGGTATATCTGAACTGGAGAAGTGCCAATGCCCTGCTTGGAAGATTAACAAGTGCTACTGGAAATGGTTTAAACTAGATTGGCAGGGGGATACCATATTAGTAATGAGGTAGCTGGGAGAATGGAAATCTATACAGGTCAATGACAGCGAGTTCAAAAGAGAGGACAACAAGGAACATGGCAGGGTATGAAGAAATAATTGCATTTATTTCAAAGAAATAGGCCTGACAGGCAAGGCGAATCAACAGAGCATGGATACGTAGGTACAATGGATTGGCAGCATTTTATAGACATTACAGAAATCTAACTAAAAAAGGACAGGAATAGGAGCATAATGTTCAAAATACAGATGTTAAAGGCAAGATTAAGGCAGGTTAAGATAAGAGGACGAGTTGCTTTATTGAGGATAAAATACTAGCAGTAGACCACAATGGCATAACTGATGGATTGTCCAGTGAGGCTATATGGATGGAGCTGAGAAATAAATAAATCTTGTTAGGATTGTACTATTGGCCTCCAAAATGTCAACTGGAATTAGACAAATAAACACGTCAGGAGGTTGCAGGCTTCTGCAAGAATAATAGTTGCCACAGCAGAGGATTTGAACTTTCCTAAGATACACACAAAGAGCTGGAGTAACTCTGCGGGAGAGACAGCATCTCTGAAGAGAAGGAATGGGTGACATTTCGGTCGAGACCCTTCTTCAGACTGAAACTGTCATTGTTCCAAGGGCTTAGAAGGGTTGGTATTTGTGAGGCGGGTTCAGGAAACATTCCTCAGGCAATATGTAGAGGGCCCTACAAGATGAGGGCAAATCTTGACCTATTTGTAGGAAATAGCAACTAAAGTGTTAGGGGGTGAGCGTAATGGTAGCAACATCCACACCTCTAATAGCACTAAAATAGTTACGGAAAATAATTTTTATTCCACAAATTCTAAACTAGGGCAGCTTTGACAGGAAGGTGGTGGGTGTATGGAAAAAAGCTGCCAGAGGAAGCAGGGCAATAACATTTAAAGACATTTGGACAGGTAAATTGATCGGCAAAGTTAGAGGAATAAGGGCCAAACACAGGCAAATAGGACAAGCTCAGAAGCAACTTGGTCAGCATGGACATGTTGGGTCAAACAGCCTTTTTCCTAGCTAACAATAAGAGAACCAAATTTAAATCCCTTTACAGTCATCATGGGATTTTAATTTAATTAATGCCCAGGAATTTGGAAAAACAGTTTCATGAATATTATTGCTGATGACCAGAGAAAATCATGTTCACTCATTTCAGAAGAGGAAATCTACCATAGTTGCCAAACCTGGCCCATATGCAATTCCAGACCAACACCACAACTTGACTCTTAAATATTCTCCGACACGGCAATGGTTGTTCCATCATTATCACTACCTTTTAAATACAAAATAAAAATTTAAACTGGAAGACCACCTTGTATTGGCATGAGCGCCAGATTTAGAAACACTTCCACCCCGTGAACCTTAGTCTCTCTAAATCATTTGGGAATTCGTATCCCAATCAGGAACGACGCCTACCTCACAAAATTGTATTTTAAAGTGTTGGACTCCATGAAAATCTTTAGATATATCATGTCCCACCAGGCAGACTGACCATGAGAGGTGGTGTCAATAATATGGAGGGAGGGAGAAGTTCTTGCTTTCCTCAACACAAATCCAGAACAAAGTCTCACACAATCAGGTCAATGAAACCTTCCAGGAATATCAACTCTCCTCTCAATTGATGATTCAAAACTCTATATTGACTAACACTTACAGAAGATGCACTGAGAACAGTAAAAACAGAGCAAAATGATCTCAGCCAACAGATCAAATAGAAGCTTTGAAGTCTACCATGGCTAGTTGTGACTAACGGGGAACAATTAAACAACCAATAAGGAGGTAACTCCAACCATCACCATCCTCGGGGATAGAGGCCAATGGAGTGCTAAAGCAGTTGCAAATATGTTCAGCCAGAAGTGTTGAATACATGGTCCACCTCAGCTTCTCCTGAATTAGTATTGTTTGTTATTGATTGCACAATGTAGAGAATTTGCAGCTCCTTGGTAAATGAACAGACCATGCATACATGCAACAAGATATGAGGAACATCCAGGGTCTCGACCCGAAACGTCGCCAATCTCGTTCGCTCCTTAGATGCTGCTGCACCCGCTGAGTTTCTCCAGCCTTTTGTGTACCCTCCAGGCATATACTGATGTGCAAGTAACCTCAATAATGACCATCTCCAACAAGACTGTTTAATTACTGACTCTTGTTTTTCAAAGTCACCAGCACTACCATCTGACACCTCACGACCTTACCATGATCTATATAGGAACAAATCAACTGTGTTGAATGGTTGCCTTTCTAGTCACATCCCATCTCCCCCCTCCCAAAAAAGAGCTATCATCAAGAAGAACTATTAGTTATATTATACTTGCATCAAGTCTTGGAGTTTACAACTGCAAGCTTTATGGCTATTCATTTCTAATAAATATGATATAACTTTATTCATCCCGGAGGGAAATTGAAGAGAGTGGGCAATAATTTGGCCGATGAACACCATCAGGAATGTGAGATTTTTACTTTGTTTGGGAGAAATGCAGAACACTGTTTAAAAGGATTAAAGAATACAGAATACAGCAGTACAAACCAATCTGTGTTTCATGTAGTAGGACTCCCAAAGTTAAAATGAATTTACTGCAAGTAATTGGGTCAAATGGACTGTTGGACTTTATTCCAAAATGAATTTACTGCAGTTTAAAAGTCTTCTGACAAGTACGCAGAAGATGCATTTCATCCCCTTATTTAGGATTATACTTACATTGGAGGTCTAACTTATAAAAAAGCTCACATGGTGGATTTAGCCTACATCCACTCCGACTTCTCATGTTCCAACATTAATTCTATTATAAACACCTGGATATAAAAGAATGGAAGCTCATGATTTTTCTCCTTCCTCCCCCCCCCCCCCCTCCCAAGAGAATGCAAATGCTGGAAACTGGAGCAAGAAGAAAATACTGCAAGAAGAGATCAGTGGTCAAGCAGCATCTGTGGAGGCAAAGGAATTGAAAATTAGAGTACTATAATCACACTGTCAAAAAAGGACACAAAGTGCTGGAGTAATTCAGTGGGTCAGGCAACGTTACAGATCATGACATTTTGAAGAAGCTTAATTCGAGCAAAGCGTTGACATTTGTAAACCACTACTAACAGTACAGGCTTTTTCCATTTGAGTACAAACATTACATTATTCCTTCAGTCCCATTGTGCTGTAAATAAATATTCATGAGTTTCAGACAAGCTGTACAGAATGTGTTACCAATAATCCAAAATAGTTGGCAAATTTATTCACTTAACCTACTAGCAAAAAGTTGTCATGCTTGGTTTAATAAACCCTTCAATTCAAATATATCAATTGTGGGTTAGATACAAAACTGGAAAACTAATTATAAGCAAAATATTGCGTGTCATTCTTCGCATTTCCTTTCAATGCAAGAGACACAGAGGGATCATCACAGAACAGCTATACATAACACCTCACTGCCCACACACACCATCCTGCAGATCCAACACTGCGAAGAAACACCTACAGATTTTATTCAAATCATTTGCATCAGTACAAATTTCACTTACATATGTCACAAGAAAACTTGACATTCTTTCCAGGTCTGACCGCTATACTGCCCTTCACCATGTTTGTGAATTCAACAAATTATTGTTAAATATACAATCATTTGCTTTCTCTTCAAAACAACCTAAAAAAAAAAATCACCTTGCTTTTGAAGCAACGAGTGTGCGCAGCTACAAGAGGATATCGGTACATTATTATACCCAAATGCCTAGTCCATACACAAGCTTACACAAAAGTTAGATTTTAATTAAGGTAAGGGAGTTTAATCAATGCCCATTTGTGTACAAGTGGAATAGGAATAAAGATTAATTGGGTATCAATAAATGGGCATTAGCAAACTTTCCTCCAGACTTTGTTTTGCATCAGGACTAACGTTAAATGCCACACCCCTCTCCACGCTCAACCTCCCCAAGATTAATTTATTCTAACCAGATCAGAAAAAAAAATTGCTGTGGTCTGTCTAACTTGATAACATACTTGTGATATTGTTATATCACAAGTATTGACCATCCAAAGGATCTATTGAAGACACTGCCTCAAAAATGAAGCAAATATCAAAGCTCCACACTATCCTGCCTCTGATCTCATTTGACTCTTACCTTCAGGAAGATGGTACAGGTGCTCAAAAACCATGACGACCTGGTTCAAGAGCAGTTTATTCCCAGTAATTATCAGGCTCTTGAACCCTATATAACGCTAACCAGTACTTCAGCAACAGTGATCTTTTATGGACTTTGACTGCACTATGGAGTTCAGTTTTGCACCATTATGATTATCTAGAATTACTATTTTAATTAGAATAAATTTGTGCGTTGTGGCATTAATGGGCCTTTTAACCTACAGCAAGTAAGAATTACATTGCTCCATTGCTGGGACAGAAGGCAGTTGACCTTATTTTTCATCTATGTACCTGCTGTCATTATTTCAGAAAGGCACAATTTTTCCTTCCTCCTAGCACGTCTTTTTAATTAAGTTTCACTTTTCTCCGGTCACCAATGCGGGTTTCATTTTAAAATATAATTTAATAATTTTAGTGCACACAATTATAGACACTCCCTCTTTTAGGGCGCAAAGAATACATTAATCTAATTTTCTAGTTCTAATGGAGGGTCCTTGGACCCAAAATGTTGACTGTTTTTCTCCCCATTGTTAATGCCAGACATGCCGAATTTTTCCAACATTTTTAACATTTGTTCCAAACCTTCAAGCATCTGCAGATTTGTTTACTCCAAACCCAATTTTTGTTTTTGTGCTCCCAACGTACAACCCTCACTACCCCCTTAACAATGTATCCTCACCATGTCAATTTATTGTCCACTGCTTGTAGAATTTCTACCGTTCCAAATTCCACAATGACCAGTGCACATAGTGGCATTTCAATATTTGCTGCCCAGTGGTAACAGAGGATAATGTATGACAGCGGATATAAGTGTTTTGTGATTAAAAGTCTGACCACTGGAAGCCTTTCTTATGTTATGTATATTAAATGATTTGGATGTGAATGTTGGAAATGTGATTAAGTTTGTATTTGGAATTAAAATCGGTGGTGTTCTTGAGTGAAGAAGATAGCTTTAAGGCCGGTCCCACTTACGTGTCCTTGGCACGCAAATTACGCGACCTTGTGGTCGCGTTGAGCCGAGACGGTCGAGCGAAGGTCGGGCGCGATTACATGCGTACGCACAGCCGTCTGGAGCGTGTGACGTCATTTGAAGATGGACACAAAGCTGGAGTAACTCAGCGGGATCGGCAGCATCTCTGGAGAGAAGGAATGGATGTTTTGTGTCTTCAGACCGAAAAGAAGGGTCTTGACCCGAAACGTCACCCATTGCTTCTCTCCAGAGATGCTGCCGGTCCCGCTGAGTTACTCCTGCATTTTGTGTCTGTCTTCAATTTTCTTAGCCCCGTTCTGGAAGTAGAAGTGGGGGCGGATCCGGACCGCAACAGCCGCGATCCCAGGCCGAGATCGGCGATTGTTTGCCTGCTTCTGCTGCTGTTGAAGGTGAGACGTTGCGTCGCGCCAGGGTCTTGGGCCTGTCCCGCTTTGGCCGTCAGTTCTGGCGTGCAAAGATTTAGTTCACTGCAAGAATTTTGAGCCCCGCGCGATGTCGGGACCAGCCTCGCACGGCCATATGGTGCCCGTATGCCTCAAGCGACCACGAGGTCGCGTAATTTGCGAGCCAAGGAGGCGTAAGTGGGTCAGGCCCTTTAGGCTCCAAGACAATATTGATTAGTTGGTAATTAATAGTTGCACCGGCTTTTATTTACCAGGGCCTAGAATTGAGCAGTAAACATACGGTGCATATTTATAAAACATTGGTTAAGCAATGGCTGGATTACAGGTCACAATATGGAAAATAAATCACTGGAAATAATCCAGAGAACATTTTTTCCAGAATGTTACATGGGACCGTGGACACCACGCTCTACTTATTATTGCTTTTTTTAAATCAATTTGATGCTATTAATTACAATACTACAGAGATATCACTGCAATACAGTGATTTTTGAGTATTGTTTGTCTGCAAATCAAAACATTTGGTGATAAGGAGCAAGGAAACAGACTGTTAGCAATGCAGTTTAAGGACACAGGGCAGGGTAGCAATAAATGAGAAATAATCAGCGTAGATTACCTAAAGATGGAAATGACATTGTTGTTCAACATCGTTTCTTCAATTTCGGCATTTTGCAACCTTTTTGACTTTAAAAAAATACTATAATGATCAGTTTAGCTTAAGGAGGAACTGCAGGTGCTGGAAAATTGAATGTTGACCAAAATGCTGGAGAAACTCAGCAGGTGAGGTAGCATCTATGGAGCGAAGGAAATAGGCAACGTTTCGGGCCGAAATCCATCTTCAGACTGATTTGAGGGTTGGGGTGGGCGAGAAGAAGAAAGGAAGACATGGAGCCAGTGGGCTGAGGGAGAGCTGAGAAGGGGAGGAGAAAGTAAGGACGACCTGAAATTAGAGAAGTGAATGTTCATTCCACTGGGGTGCAAACTGCCCAAGCGAAGTATGAGGTGCTGCTCCGCCAATTTACAGTGGGCCTCACTCTGGCCATGGAGGAGGCCGAGGACAGAAAGGTCGGATTCGGAATGGGAGGAGTTGAAGTGCTGAGCCACCGGGAGATCAGGTTCGTTATTGCGAACTGAATGGAGGTGTTCGGCGAAGCGATCGTCAACCCTACGCTTGGTCTCACCGATGTAGATCAGCTGACATCTAGAGCAGCGGACGCAATAGATGAGGTTGGAGGAGGTGCAGGTGAACCTCTGCAGCATCTGGAAAGACTGCTTGGGTCCTTGAATGGAGTCAAGGGGGGAGGTAAAGCGACAAGTGTAGCATTTCTTGTGGTTGCAAGGGAAAGTGCCCGGAGATGGGGTGGTTCAGGTGGGAAGGGACGAATTGACTAGGGAGCTACGGAGGAAGCGGTCTCTGCAGAAAGCAGACAGGGGAGGAGATGGGAAGATGTTGCAAGAGGTGGGGTCACATTGGAGCTGGCGAAAATGGAGGATTATTTGTTGTTCGTTACGGCTGGTAGGGTGCAAGGTGAGGACAAGGGGGACTCTACCCTTGTTATGAGTGGGGGGGAGGGGGGGGGGAAATGGGGAGTGAGAGTAGGATATGAAAAGGATATAAAAGAGACCCTGGTGGGGGCCTCATCTATGGCAGAAGAGGGGAACCCCCGTTCCCAGAAGAATGAGGACATCTCTGATGCCCTGGTATGGAACACCTCATTCTGGGTGCAGATACGGCGTAGACAGAGGAATTGGGAGTAGGGGATGGAGTCCTTACAGGAAGCAGGGTGGGAAGAAATGTAGTCTAGATAGCCATGGGTGTTAGTGGGTTTATAGTGTTAATTTAGTTCAACTGACAAGTTGCTAAAGATCGGTCAGGAGTCTATCACCTGCGATGGAGATAGTGAGGTCAAGAAATGGTAGGGAAATATCAGAAATAGTCCAGGTGTACTTGAGTGCCAGATAGAAGTCAGTGGTGAATTGGATGAAGTCCATGAGTTGTGTGCGGATGCAGGAAGTAGCACCAATGCAGTCGTCGATGAAGCGGAGGTAGAGTTCGGGGATAGGGCCACGGTACGTCTCGAAAAAGTTCCATAAATGCTGCCTCACCCGCTGAGTTTCTTCAGCATTTTGGTCTGCCTTATCATTATAGCAGATGTGTTTAAAACCAGAAGGTATTGTTTTTTAAGGTAAATGTATGTGGTTTATAGGGAATTTGAGGAATATTTTTATCCCCCCCTCCCAGGGTGATTGGAACCAAAAACATAATACCTAGAGTGGTGGAAGCAAAAACTTTAGCAACATTTTAGAATTTTAATGTGCAAATGAATCCAGGCCACAGATGGCTGCAGGTCAAGTGCTGGAAAAATAGATTACTGTAGTTGTTTCTTGATGGTTGGTAGACATGCATGGTCTGAAGGACCTAATTCTACATGAAATGGCCATCTCTAACAGAGATACAGCATCTATCAATTATATTGCCATCATAAAGTCTCCCAGGTCCTGCAGGTTGCCACAGAGCAAAAACTCAACTGAACCAGCTGCACTAGTACCTTGGCTGCAAGTACACGTCAGAGGTTGGCATTGGCACCTACAAAACAGCCTTCAACTAAAAACTCTCCACTTATCTGCACGAATACAATAACAACTCTTAAGCAGCTCAATGGTACCTTCCCACTAATCACAAAATGAACTCTCATTGAACAAGTCTCAGCCATGATAAAATGACCGTGCCTCCCAAGCCCACAACTTTGTCACCAAAGAGGGCAACAACAGCATGTGCACTTGCATGAAACCTATGCAGGTTTCCCCTCCATGTCAAGAACTATTCCAACTTGGAAAGATGTTGAGTCCTTCATTGTTTGATCTAAATCCTGGAATGTCTTACTCAACAACAATGTGTAGTACCTTCATCAGAAGGACTGCAGCGCTCAAATTAGCAGCACGCTTACTTTCTCAAGGATATGTTGGGATTGGCAATAACTGCTGGCCTTGCTCCTTACATCCCAAACTGAGAATTCATACAAACACCGTAAGTGAATCGTCTGCCAGAACATTCAACACAGAAAACAATGGAATGGAGTATGATAATCAGACAAGTGGAGAAGGAAGGTCAATCATGCATTGCTGAACCCCAAAATTAATTCGTGGACCACATGGCCTGCTTTTATTCCTTTGCTTCTGTTCATAAGTTAACACATTTCTAACAGCCGACCAAAACAAAATAGCATTCCAATTCTGTTAAAGAGTATCTAATCGAGCCTTGGTTATGACAAAATACAGGAAAGCACAATGGGACAGCTGTAGACCTACTGCCTTACAATGCCAGAGACCCTGGTTCGATCCTGACGAGGAGTGCTGGCTGTATAGAGTTGTACATTCCCCCTGTAACCGCGCAGGATTTCTCCGCGTGCTCTGGTTTACTCCCACATTCCAAAGACATGTAGGTTTGTACGTTAATTGGTTTCTGTAAATTGTCCCTAGTGTAGGATAGAACTAATGTATTGTTGGTCGGGGCAGACTCGTTGGGCCAAAGGGCTTGTTTCCACACTGTATTTCTAAACAAAACTTTGAACCCAATTTTAGACTAGTACTACAATTCAATCCAAATTAATACCAATCATCGTTTAGTTATTAATAAACGGTCTCCAATGGGGTGTGTGCGCATTTGTGTAAACATACTTCTAAATAACTTAAGTAAAATTGGGTCCCACCAAGGTACTGTTTATCTCAAACGTATCACAGCTGCAAAAGATGGTATGCACCCCAATACATTTGAAGCATAAATGTTACCATTCACTTACATCTATGCAGAGGGCATTACATGAAATTTATATTTCAGATTCAGCAACCTGTTTGTAAAAGGATGTTGGAGAGATTCAACAACTCAGCAAGCAATTCTGCCACAATAACTACGTACAAGGATACCTTTAGGTAAATTTCACAAGGTCATCCTACAGTCTGTCAGTCTGCTGATCACTCAGGCTGACCCTCTTGTTTTCAATGAAAGATCAGTGATTCCGCTGCCTGATTTGCTATTTTGAGCCAATTTATGGTTTTTACTTTGTTTTTTGTTTAATTAATACAAAATGATTTAATGGATTCTATTCAGACACCTTATTATTAATTGGACTTTTATTGTCTTGTTGGTTTTACTTTAATGCACACTTACCTCTGCATTGGGGCTAAGGCTGATGGGTAGCAATTCCGATGTAACAGCAGTGTTTGGAAGGCTAGAAATATCCCAGTTACGGACAGCTGGAATAATGCCAGTCGTTTTCTGAGGAAGAACCAGTTGATTATCCAGCAATGACACCTCATAAAATTCCTGAATATCTGAAAATAAAAAGGATATTTATTGGATGTTCAAAGTTAAATGAACATGATTTAAAAGTCTGCATCCAACGTCAACCTCACCATATTTATTTTCAGTTGGTAAATACAAACTCCAGTTTAAAAAAAAGTTAAAACTACTGTTTTATAGCATTTACACCATTAAAGTATACCGATCTTAAGAGACCCTTATATACACATTCAACTTTACATGACTTTCATGAGAATATCCATGCACCAACCCTATTGATCCAATGACAAAATTAAAACCAAAGAATTCCACGGAACAATACTGTTTAGGATAGAAAAGGTTGTATTCACACAACAATGTAATAAGAGACCAAAGAACAAAATGCTGAAGGAACTCAGCGGGTCAGGAAGCATCTGTGGAGGGAAATAGGCACATGATGTTTCAGTATTCCAGTTGCTGTCTCAGTTCATTTATGCCACTGCTATTCCTCAGACATTTGACCCTTTCAGGTCCACGGTGGACGACAATTGGGAGTAAGAAAATACCTCCTGCAGATGAATTTGAAGAAAGGTCTACTTCAAAAATGTTGCCTGATAATTTCCCTTGACAAATGCTGCGACTCACTGACTGCCTCTAGCACTGTTTTTTGGTTTAGATTCTGCCATCTGCAGTTTTTTTAGCCTTGTCTGTCGTAAGATATTCATGCCTCTGTACATCTATGCACTAATCTACAACACCTATTATTTTTAATGTTGTGATTCTTAGATGACACTTTATTCATTTGTGAGCTGCAACTGTCACAGGTCTAACTATTATTGCTCTTTCCTAAATGCTTCAAAACCTGGTGATGAATTATCACATACTCAAGTTGATGTAATTGTCATGCTAGGTGTACTGCAGAGATGGTGGCAGAGATTTACTGCTGGAATCAGTGAAGGAGGCTCATTAAATAATTAAGAAATGTTCAAACATGCACATTTAAGCATATAGAGCATCCAGGAGTAAAGACAATCTCTCCATCATAATGCTTCTTTGCTTAGTTTTGTCTTTATTGCCCTGCTAACTGAAAGGTCATTAGTCCAGAGAACCCCCAAAATGCATTTGAATGCTTTCCTTCACAGTTAATATTTGGTGTAGAATAAAACTTCACATATCACATTCAGCAGCTAGAACAATTAACGTGCAGTATGATGGCCGATCGGAAATTTCTCATAATCACTATTACGAAACAAAATCATTCTCAGATTTCACACTGGTGTCAATTCATCATACTCCATCCAAGTTCACTAACCTCCTATCTTTCCATCACATAAATCTACCAATCCATATTCATGATCATTTGCCAGGCCAAATCAACTAAAATTCCAATCAGATTCCTTTTTACTGCCCAAATATTGCATTTCATGTTTGCCCCCTAAAAAAAAAACTTTACCAAATTCTCAACATATCAATTTTGAAAATCATCTTGTGTACATTCACGGAATTCATTTTCTGCATAGATGAGCTACGAGTCGCAAGGGAAACATTTTTTCTATTGAAAGCTCTAATCAGGTCCATTGAATGAATGTTATAAGCTCTAGAAGACATCATAGTTAATTTTAAAAAGTCAAATGATTTAATAAGAATGACACTGAATGACAATGCAGAAGTTCAAATATTCTTGCTTTCTAGTTGCAATCTGAACTAATCAGAACCAAATTGTGCTGGTGCCTTTGCAAACCACTAGTTTGCCTATTTGAAACTTACTTTTTCCTTCAACATTATTGAAAGACAATAATTAGTCGTCTTTGCCAAATAGCACAGACTGACAGCAACTTTGGAAGTAGTTAAAGGAATAATAATAATAATGAGAACCAATTCACATCCAACCATCTGTTCATTACACAAAAAACAGAGCCACCGGTTTCAATGCATTTGGTGCACATCTTGAGCAGGTCAGCCTATTGATGTCACCCACACTGGCAGCCACAGTCACGGTCTTCAGATCGGCCTTCTGGAGAATGAACCCACAGAAAGTGATGGACCAGGCGTATTTGCTAACATTTGCACACTAACCCGAGGTCACTCCTACTCACTAAAAATGATTGCCATCATCCCATTTATAGAGTCAGCGTCCTACAGCATGAAAACAGGCTTCAGTCCAACTTACCCACACCAACCAACAGGCCCCATCTACACTAAATTCAAGAAAGAGGCATATAAATTGGCCAGAGGAAGCAGCAAACCAGAGGACTGGGATAAATTTAAAATTCATCAGAGAGCAAAGGGGTTAATAAGCGAGTTCAGTATTTCAACAGCACAAGCCCAGGTCATAGGTCACTCGAAATAAACATTCTCGACAGCTGAGCTGCTGCATGTATACAGACCTGCATTTCATCAGTGGTAAGGATCGAAACCAGGTCTCCGGCGCTGCAAGCGCTATTGAATTGCTACTGGAGTTAGATAATGTAGAGCAAGCGCAAACGGGTGATCGGCGAGGACTCAGTGGGCAGAAGGGCTTGTTTACGTGCTGTGTCGCTAAATCAAATTAATCTAACTTTGTAAAGGTAAGTTATCGGAGGATGCAGGGAGGGTGACACGGAACAGGTGGGGTTGAAGAAAAGTAGTCTGGGACCAATAACCATGCATCCCTCTCTTGCATAAGCCCAGGAGGCAGATTTGTAAGCGAGTCTCCCATCCCCTCCCGAGTGCCCCATCTCTGCCAGGGTTGGCTGGAGATGTCCGGGGTGACGGGACACCGTCCCAGAGCAGTGGCGGCCACAGGCTTACAGCCAGCACGGAGAAGTGCTAACTCCAGCTCAAATCTGCTCGAACTCCCGAGGAATCCATTCCCCGATGGGCCGGGGACCTTCAGCTGCACCTCTCGCCTTATCCAGTGGCTGGCAGTTAACCACCTCGGAGAGAGAGAATGTCCTCCAACGCTGCCGGGAGTGGTTCTGCGGAATTCCAGAGTGGGTTGTAAAGTGAGATAGAAATAAGATTGAATTAATGTTCATAAAAGAGCGACACCTGCCGCTATTGAGTTGACAGAATAGATTAATTCATTGGTAGAATTCTTAACAATTTATACAGCCAGCACTTCTTTATCTTCGCTTTTTCTTTATCACAAATGACCCTTGACAAATCCCATGATTCCTTGTGTTTCTCGGAATACCGAACTCGCTCATTAAGAGGGGGAAAATAGAGCATGAAAGCTTGCAGGGAATATAAAATCTGACTGAGATATGTGAAGAGAAAAAGATTAGTGAAGACAAATGTAGGTCCCTTACAGTCAGAGACAAGTGAATGTATAACGCGGAAACAAGGAAATGGCAGACCAGTCAAGCGAGTACTTTTGTTCCATCTTCACTAAGGAAGACACAAACAACAAGAAATACTAGGGGACCAAGGATCTAGTGGGAGGGAGGAACTGAAAGGAATCCACATTAGTCCAGAAATGGTGTTAAGTAAATTGCTGGGACTGAAGGTAGATAAATCCCCAGGGCCTGATGGTCTAAATCCCAGAGTACTCAAGAAGGTGGCCCTAGAAATCATGGATACATTGGTGATCATTTTCCAATGTTCTATAGACTCTGGATCAGTTCCTGAGGACTGGAGGGTAGCCAATGTAACTCCACTTTTTAAGAAAGGAGGGAGAAAGAAAACGGAAATATAGACCATTTAGCTTTACATTGGCAGTGGGGAAGATGCTCAAGTCAATTATTAAAAATGTAATAGCAGTACATTTGGAAAGCAATGACGGGATCGGTCAAAGTCTGCTTGGATTTATCAAGTGGAAATCATGCTTGACTAATCTTGTGGAATTTTGAGGATGTAACAAGTAGAATGGATAAGGGAGAGCCAGTGGATGTAATGTATCTGGAATTTTAAAAAGCCTTTGACAAGGTCCCACACAAGAGATTAGTGTGTAAAATTAGAGCGCATCTTATTGGGGGTAGGGTACTGTCATGGATAGAGAACTGGTTGGCAGGCAGGAAGCAAAGAGCAGGAATTAATGGGTCTTCTTCAGTATGGCACGCAATGACTAGGGTGCTGCAATAGTTTACAAAATATGTATGTGATATAAGTGCTTAAGAGTTTACAACCCATGTTCTTCAAATACAACAGAGTATAGTTTAAATACAAGTACTGCAACATTTTCAATATCCAAATCCCTATGAATTCGCAGAACTGTCAACTTTCACAATTTTGCTTCACAGCTGGAAAATATGGTTTCTGCTCCTGAAATGACTATCAAACGCACTGCCGCACCCAATTTTGTACAGAACAAAAATCCATCTGCCCAGTAAAAGCAACTACTATCATAACCAGAGACACAAATAAATGCAGATGTTGAGATCCTGAAGGGTCCCAACCCAAAATATAGTTACTATAGTTAGAATGAAAAGTATAGTTATCAGTTAGAATGAAAAATATGTAGGCAGTTTGCCTTGGTATTTATATTTTAAGGTGATACCAAAATGGGAGATACAAATTGAAACGCTTCACCAAAACCAGGGATGAAAACATACTTGTAAGTGAAACAAAGCTGCATTTATATAGAGCCTTACACAATCAAATATATACTTTGGGCACGGTTGCCAGTGATGTGAAAAATTTGAAATTTAACCCCCTTTGTCACATTTTTGCGCAGTATTGTAAAAAGACACACATACACACACAAAACAAATCGTGTAGAGATGTTGAGTCTTACAATGCAGAGGCAGTCAATTAACGGACTACAACTAAAAATTGCGAAGAGACAAAATTCTTTAATTGTTCCTTCTAATTATGCATTCAATTTCATTCAGAATTAAATAGCATTCTTGACCGTTATGTCTCCCATGCCTTCTATCATAGTACTTAAATATAAATAGCAATGCAATTAAATATAATTAAGATACCAGTCATGCTGCTGGGATCTCTTTACCATAGCACATGTACATTACAAATGCAGTGCATTCAGAAAACCTATTTATAAAGGAGCTTTATAGCATGGGAACTAGCGGTACGAGGAGCCAGAATTAAAAGTGATGTAATATACATCATCAATTCTAATCCAATGCTACACCTTACACAGATATGCAAGTTCTCAATTAAACAGTAATCACAACACAACAAAATTCCCACCAAAGATTTCATTGACATTCAGTGATCCCACATAACAAATGTGTGAAGGACAAAATAACACACGATCACAAGATGCCACTTTGTCTAGAAGTAATTTCTTGGACAGTCCTCCTGAACCAAGAATGTGCTTCCACTCGAGCTTCAGTTCAAAAATCATTGTAGCCAATGTGGCAATGGCAGACATTGCTGCTAGCAAATTAAAATTCCACCCGTCACATCTGGAAACAGAGAACACGCTATTTTACCTATATACTTTGCTGCCATCTAGGCTAATATTTGGCAAAGCACTCCCTCCATTCCATCCCAAATAAACCTTCTCTCTCGCAGGACAAATATTCCCAGAATTCTTGCACTTTTACCAAAACTTTTAAAACATTCCAATCTCGTAAAACTTTTACGAGATTGGAATGGTTTCCTACGTTTTGTGAGTATAGCAATAGGCATATAAACCAGTCTGAAGAGCATCCCTACCCAAAACGTCACCAATTTGCGTCTCTGTGCAAACCAAATAGCAATGGAGTATAATCACACTGATAGGAATATTGCCCTCTGAAGAAATGCTGATATTACTTCACTGACTCCTCCACATTGCAAATCCAAACTAAAAACAGGTCAACAGTCAAACATGGAAACAGCCCCCCTCCCATACTGTCAAAATCCAACAGCTCCTTCCCCCACCCCCCAACCTGTCAATTTACTTGAGTAATTTTTAAGTTTTTAAATTTCTGATGGGTTCCATCCTGAATATGGATACCGTCTATACAGTTTGTACGTTCTTCCCGTGTCCTGCGTGGGCTTTCTCCGAGATCTTCGGTTTCCTCCCACACTCCAAAGACATACAGGTTTGTAGGTTAATTGGCTTGGTAAATGTAAAGATTGCCCTAGCTGGTGTAGGATTGTGTTAATATGCAGGGATCGCTGGTAGGCATGGACCCGGTGGACCAAAGGACCGGTTTGTGTGCTGTATCTCTAAACAAAAAAGCTGAAAAGGTTTACAACCCATTCAGCCCATGTAATGCAAATAGTCGCTCAATTCATTCCTCGCGATGTGCGATAGTAACAGGCATTATTAAATTACTTTGCCATCCACTTAGCAATGATATCAGATGTTTCATTAAAAATAAAAATCGAAAGTAACAATTTTAATTGTTTTACAAGTTGTATCAAGTTGGACAATGAGATCCATCTGTGTGAATTATTTTCTTTGTATCATAATTATCTCCTCCTCAACAACAGTGCATGAAACTTATCCTCAAATCAAATTCAAGGCAATGCTTTCATTTCAGACTATTTACACTGCCAACAGATAAAATAGCAAATATTTCTGTTGGTTCCTTATGCGATGCATATTGCAAAATACAATAAACTTTCTGCAGCATTACAAGTGCGGTTAGAGGACAAGTTCATTGTTAGCCACATGTACAAGGAGATGGGAGCTTGGTAACATGGTGTTGAGACAACTCTCCCTCGTTGTTAGCAAGACAAGACAAAACTGATCATTGACTTCAAGTAATGGATGGTGTACATGCTCCAGTGGTGCTGAAATGGTTGGTCAAGAGCTTCAAGGTCTCAAGTGTAAATATCATCACACTTTATCCGGGTCTTATCACATTGACACTAGGACAAAGTAAGCACATCCTCAGAAGACTGCGGAAGTTTAGCATGTCTCCAATAACTCTTACCAATGTCTACGATATGATATAGAACTTTATTTATCCCAGAATGGAAATCGGTCTGCCAACTGTCATAAAACAGAACAAGATACATGAAACGAAAATGACGAGTGGAAAGTCCAGGATTGGGAATGTGCACAGATTAGGGGGGGGGGGGGGGGGGGGGGGGGAAAGAGCAGTCAATCTACCCCACGACAAAAGGAGGAGTTGTAGTTTGATAGCCACAGGAAACAAGGATCTCCTGTGGCTTTCTTTTCTGCATCTTGGTGGAACCAATCGGTTGCTGAAGATGCTCCTCAGGTTGACCAGTGTGTCATGGAGGGGGCGAGCCGTGTTGTCCAAGATTCTCCACAGTTTGAGGAACATCCTCCTCTCCAAGACTATCTCCAGTGAGCCCGCCTTCCTGATGAGCTTGTTAATACTGTTGGTGTTCTCAGCCTTTGTCCTGTTACCCCAGCACACGACAGCGAAGATGGTACTGGCCACCACTGATTGATAGAACATCGGCAGCATCTTACTGTAGACGTTGAAAGAGCAGACCCTCCTCAGAAAGCACTGACAGCCCTGTCCCTTTTTATACAGTGCATCAGTGTGCCAGAACCAGTCCAGTTTACTGTACAGGTTTACTCTAACCCTTAATGGAGACAGGGTTGTCCCTGTCCTCCTAAAGTCCACCACTAACAACTTAGTCTTTTCAGTGTTGAGCTGCAGGTGATTCAGCCCACACCACTCAAAGTTGTTGACTACAGCTCTATATTCAGCTTCCCTCCCCTCACTGATGCAGCCCACAACTGCAGTCACCCGAAAACTTCTGCAGATGGCAGGATTCCGAGTGGTATCTGAAGTCCGAGGTGCAGATGGTGAACAGCACGGGGCAGCACGGTGGCACAGCGGAAGAATTGTTGCCTTGCAGCGTCAGAGACCCGGGTTCAATCCTAACTACGGGTGCTACCTGTACACAGTTTGTACATTCTCCCCGTGACCACGTGGGCCTTCTCAGAGATCTTCAGTTTCCTCCCATTACTCCAAAGACGTACAGGTTTGTATGTTAATTGGCTTGGTACAAGTGTAAATTATCCATAGTGTGTGTAGGATAGTGTAAGTGCGCGAGGATTGCTGGTTGGTGCAGATGCGGTAGGCCGAAGGGACTGTTTCCACGCTGTATCTCTAAACTAAACGAGAAGGGAGAGAGGACCGTCCCCTGTAGGACCCCTGTGTTGCTCACACCATGCCCATGATACAGTTCTGTAGCCTGACATACCATGGTCATCCAGTCAGGTAGTTGGTGATCCGGGACAACAATGCAGCACCCACCCGCATCTTCCTCAGTTTGCTCCCTAGCAGTGTAGGTTTGATGGTTAAAAGCACACTGGAGAAGTCAAAAACATGACTCACAGTGCTTCCCGGCATCCGGATGATGGCATCCTCAGCCCCCATCTTTGTTTGGGAAGCAAATTGCAACTACAGATGCACCATAAGAAGCCCAGGAAGCCTCATAACTTAGTTTGGCAACTACTCTGCTCGAGTTGCAATAAAACTGCAGATCTGTGGATGCAGTCCATCAGACAAATTAGTCTCTCTCCCCATCGACTCCATCAAGACTTCACGCTGTGTTAGGAAAGCAGCCAACACAATCAAAGGACTATTTACACTCCTATCATTCCCTCTTTTCCCCTCTAATGTCAGCCAGAAGATAAAAGCATGCCCCAGAAGTTTCATGATTAACTGCTTGACCACTATTATAAACTACCAACAAGGTGATCACTGTTCTATTAACTTTAAAATAGTTAACGATAAAGAGAAATTGAGGCTCTCGTCAGTAAAAAGGAGATGGCTGGATGTTGGCCCGCAACTTACATCATGCAAACATTTAATGGAGCTATATATTATTGGCCAACTGGAGCCATCAGTGCTCAGTCGGTCAGGTTCAGGACAAAACAAACTTACGCTGCAAGTCCATGGCTTAAGATCCAAGTTTGAAATTTGTCACAACCCTGGCTGGTGGAGAGCAATGATGAAGCTGATGACCCAAGTCTAATTTTGCCTCAACTTCATCTTCAACAAATGACTGTTCAAACTTCACATCCTAGTTATGAGTTGTGCATGTTACCTTGCACTTATTTGGTCAAGTTAGATCCCACAATGATACGCAATATTACTAACCCTTCACTAATCCAATATCTAACATGCAGCCAGTTTCATCTTTACATCACACGTCTGCTTTTCTGTAGTAAGACTAAAGTGGGCAGCAATGCCACAGCTAGCAGAGCTGCTGCCTCAACGCGCCATAAAACTAGGTTCAATACCAACCTCGGGTGCTGTCTGTATGGAGTTTGCATGCTCTGTGACTGCGTGGGTTCCTTCCAGGTACTCCAGCTTCCTCACATCGCAAAGACATGCGGGTCTGTAGGTTAATTGGCCTCGGTGAAGTTGGCCCTAGTTTGTAGGGAATGTACGCGAAAGTGGGATAATGTAGTGTGAACGGGCAGTTGATGGCTAGCGTGAGCCGAAGGACCTATTTCCATGCTGTATCTTAAAACTAAAAATCTAATAACACCAACCCCTAACCCTAATTGCAAATATTACCATACTTCCCCGATAAATTTAGCATTAGATTGAGCAATCTAGTCTGGGGTTGTGATGAAATCCTACAATGAACATGTAAAGCCTGAGTGTATCAACATCATGTACTACAGCAATTCTTTTGGAAGTTTTTTGGATAGAGGGGTCCAGAACTTAGAACAAACGACAATGATGATTAGCAATGCAATTTTAAACCAGTCTGCCGAGGAGCAGAACTTGCTAGGAGAGAGTTCTCTTACAAATCTGCCACCACAAACCGAATGGCAGTCACAGTTTTGCAGTAGCAAATGGAAGCCATGCCGGAAGATGATTGTTTAAATTAGCTTGTTTAAATTTCCACCACATGAAATTGCTTCAGTTTTGTCAAGTCAAAACATATTCTGAACTACGCACAAATCAGCAAATATTCTACCATTAAGTGACAAGAGGAGGAACTCCACATCCAGTAGAATGTTTGGAGCATTTTGAAACCGAATATCTTCAGGAATAATCAAATTAGAATAGATTGTAATCATCAAGATTGTCTAATGTTAAATTAGCGGGGCAATTTGTTAGAATGACGTTTCCAATCGTGGTGTAAGGACTTGTCAAATGTTTACAAGAGTTGGTAACATCTTTTGACTACTCCCAAAAATGTAAAGTTGTCAAATCCACTTTAGAAGCAACACAACAGAGCCTGGTTTCAACATACACATAGCCATGAAAAGGTTATTTTTACATAAAATGTGTTGATAGCAAATATTCAGCATGTCCATAATGTGTACTGCTGACGATTAGCACTCAAAAGATTTTACTCGTTGTTCACGATAGGAAAAATAATTACTGTACACTCTATAGACCAGGCTGTGGATTGGCAGTTGTACTGGATCGTGAACTGATTCCGAAACGAGCGTTTACAATCTAACAATTAAATTCCAACTCCGCTATCCATTGTTTTTAACGTTAAAAAAAATTGAATGAAGTTAAATCCTTCCCCCCAAAAATTTCATATGACGTGAAAACGAATGATTTTCTCAGCGCCAACTCGACACGTGTACAGCTGAAAGCCTCGACTACAGAAATGCCATCCTTCGCCAAGCCTGTTTACATCCACAAGTCACGCCCATTCACTCGAAAGCTTCCTGTACACCGCGAAAAAACCCTACTAATTTCCATCCAGAAGGCAGACGCATTGCATAAAACACACCATTGGCATCCGTGAATTTTGCATAGCAACCTGTAATATGGCGAATTAATGGTAAGTTCATAAACATCTGTAGTTCTGTCCCTGTTTTGTTTTAAACCCACAGAGAATACAAATCTGGAAACTGGTGAAAAATCGAAAACCAGATGTTGGAATACGATTCTGATTTTGTTCCCGTCTCGACAGTTTAAAAACGGAATGCTTCTGCAACAGGTTGTCAGTGCAATTCATCGTCTACTGAACCAGAGAAGCCACGGGTTGGCAGCTTAAAGAGGCATACTCCATTTGTTCCATTCAAAACAAATCACAGCATTTTCGAAACAACGTGTGAATATTTGCTTGCAACTCGCGCCATCTGATCAAACATGATTTCTAAATAAACAGTGGAGTTTGTAAATAGTGCACAGGAGTTTATACGCGTACCTATTAACGCTTGGAAGAGGTTGCTCCGGAATATATTGATGACTCTTTCGATGGACGCACGGAGCTGACGGTCCTCGGTCTTACCGAGCTTGGCACGATAATTCTCCAAGAGCTTCAGAGCTCGCTGCGCATCTATCGCACAGGGCAACAACAAAATAAATATATATGCCAGTCATGATCACCCGAAGCACCAAAGTGACTCAAATTTACAAAGTGTTTACCCCACGAGAACAAAATAAATCTAAAAAAAATAACTTTAAAGCAGAAAAGTAATTGTGCATTTTAAATATTCACTTTGACAGGTTAAAGGTGAGACGTCAATTAAAAGTTAACTAACCTTGCTTTCGAATTGGCATCCTCTCGCTGAGGGTTTCTCTGCACAGATCGCAATTCCCTCAACTTCAACTCGAAATGATTCTGTGGAAGTTGATGAGTTTCCTTTCTTCAGTGCTTTAAAAATTATTGGTGAGATTCCAAATTTCCCACCCCGAGAAAATAAGGCGTTAAATGCATACACCCTGTAATTTAACTAACTCTTAATCTTAAAAGGCAAACGTTTCTTTTCTTTTTCTTTAAAAACAAAAGTTTAATGTCTCAAGCCCACATCTCTGACTTTTAAACGAAAAAACAACTACACAGAGACGCCTTTTCCTAATGCCAGAAAACTCTCAATTGGGATATGATGAGTCAGGGTATGAGGAGTCCGAATCTTCGCCGGTGAGTCCTAATTTTTCAAGGTGACTGGAGGAGAATTCCCCTTTCCTCCTCGCCACTTGATTAGGTGGACGCTGGTAGCGATCGCTGCCGCTCTGAGATTCACAAGCTCCCGCAACCAGTTGCTTCCATTCAAAAGAGTGGGGCAATTTGAGACGGGTCCCTGCTACTTCTCCGCTGGGATAGGGAGGGGGCGGCGTTGGTTGCCCGCCCCCTCCAAGTCTATCTGCCTGGCACCCTTGGTGGGGACGTCGGCCTCCCCTCCTGCAAACTCCGAGTGTGTGTATGTATGTGTGTGAAGTGAGACCCACTCCTCAGGGTCGGGGGAGTTGACGCTGCAGAGGCTCTCCCGAGGGGTGATCCTCCTCCACCACCGCCGCCAGTCACAGCTCCAGTCGCTCGGTCTCCGGTTATTCCCTCCACGGCATCAGACCGGTGTCACGGCGATTCTTCTCCTTCTTTTCCCTTCTCTCCCCCCGCGCTCCTCAAACTTTGCCGCTCACTCGCTCCACCTCCGCCTCCTCCTCCCGGCGACTGACTGAGGGAAATTTCCCAAACTTTCCACCAAAATGGCGGCCGGGACCGGGAGTCTGGCCCACGTGACGGGCGCGCCGGCCAATCGGCAGTGTCGGCGCGGCGGGCGCCAACGGAAGGACGTGGTGATCCCAGCGCGCGCCGCCGCCGCCGCCGCTCCCGGCCCGGCCCGCATTCCCTCATCCCTGGAAAAAAGTTAGCACTAAAAACACCGCCGCAGCCCGACAGCCGACACTAAATGGTCAGAAAACCGCTGGAAACACTCGGCAGGTCAGGCAAAAGCGAGAGAGAGGTGTGTAGGAAGGGACTGCAGATGCCGGTTTACACCGAAGAAAGTGTGAGACAGGTAATCTTTCATCGGAAAGTTCGTCTCCTTCGGGGAATTACAATCCCCTGCCATCACAATGAAAATCAAGTTGTATATATCAACAAGTAAATAAATGGACGTGACATTAAAATTATCTTTGGAGTGTCCTTCAAATCTGCCCACACGAGAGAAAAGGAAGGAAATGCTCATTTACATTTCCCTCACTCACAATTTTGTAAAAAGTGTCTCTACAAACAACGGAAATGTTCAATAAATCACAGCATCGCAAAGTTGCTTTGAAATGAATGGGGATTACAATGCGCAAGGGATACTGATCTGTTGAAATCCTCAACTCCTTTCTCTGACTGTAGAGCCAATGGGGGATGGGTAACTTACTTTTTTATTTATTTGAATTCAGTGTTAGAAAATAACACTTGCAAACAAAAACATCCAGTACAAATACCCATGGTTGAAATCCTGCCACTTTTTAAAGTGTGATTGCAAGTGTTCCGTTTCCCTTGATTTACTATCTCACAAATTGAAACCTAGTCTCCCGAAATGTCCTCTTTTTTTAATACCAGCCCAATTGTATCCTAAGAAAATCTCTGCAACATAAACTCGACTTTTAATTCTGCGAGTTCGCCCATATTAAGTTCATATATACGTGAATGAAAAAGGTTGGATGGATTTGACTGTCATACGACAATGACGACTGCACGCAGTTACTAATCTGCGTACGTTCGGCACCTAGATCCATAAGCACCTGGTTAGGAACTGCCCACAATCTTTCTTTTCATTTACCTAGGATTTAATTGTAATTTACGTATCATTCATATGTTGGTGTATATAAGTTTGAGTCTATGTGCCTGTGGTGCTGCTGCAGGCAGGATTTTCCTTGTACCTGTACCTCACTTAACTAGTCCATACGACAATAAAGTCGACTTAAGATACACGCAAAAAGCTGGAGTAAATCAGCGGAACAGGCAGCGTCTCTGCAGAGAAGGAATGGGTAACGTTTCGGGTCGAGACGTCTTCAGACCAGTCTGAAGAAGTGCCTCGACCCGAAACGTCACCCATTCCCTCTCTCCAGAGGTGCTGCCTGTCCCGCTGAGTTACTCCAGCTTTTTGGTTTAAACCAGCATCCACAATTCCTTTTTACACAATAAAGTCGACTTGACTTGCACTGTAACCTGACGCTCTAATTTCCACTGCAGTCAGGCCAGGGATTGAAAATCGATCTCATGACAGCTGGAAATGACGGAACGGGGCGAGACGCCCAGGTTTCTAATAGCGTCGGAGACCAGATGGCGGCGACTGAAGCTTCAACTTTTGAATGTCCTCTTCCAAGAGAACCACATATTTAAATGTTAACAATATTTTTAGTACCATGCCCTTTCTAATGTGTGGCCATCCAGGCAATACAGCGTTAGTCGGACCTGGGAATGCAATACCTCGCTCTGAGATATCCTAAACCGAAATAAAAATTAATGAAGTAACAACTGAACCAGAGCTCTCGCTGTTCAAAATGGAACCACATTTGAGAGAGAACGGAGGGAAACTTTAGGCCCTTGAGGTTATGATCATCCACAACTTTAAATTTGCAATGTGCAATACATAAAAACGTGTTAGAAATTAGAAAGTTGAATATATTAAAAAGGTAACGAATGGAAGTTTGAGGATTTGAGAGAGGCATGACGCGGTTTAATGGGGAAAAAAGTAGATAATTTGTATGCAAGGAAGTTGTTTCATTCTAATTATATTTTCCTTATGTTAAATATTTTGCAAAAAGATGTGGTTGAAGAAAGACAATTGGCCATTGTAAATTACCTCTAGTGTATTTTCACTAGCGGGAGATTCGCAAACAAGGGGTTATAGTTAGAAAATAAGGGACCAGTCATTTAAAACAGATGTATTAAAAAAAATCTTCTTTCATTGGGTAGTGAACCTCTGGAATTCTCTGCCCCCGACTGGTGAAGCCTAGATGATTAGATATATTTAAGTTCGAGATAGATAAATATTTAAAAGATTGAGGATTATGGACAACTGACTTGGAAGAGTTACGGCTAGCATAGATCAGCTATGATCATATTGAATAGCGGGACACATTTGAGGAGTCTGGTGGCTTACTCCTGCTCGTCTTTTTTTTTGTGTTGTGCAGGTGAGTGATAGAATCATTATTTGATGGGAATGTGTGGAGAATAAAGTGGGATGAATGTAAAGATTCACGTTAATGGTTGTTGGTCAACACAGGCTCAGTGGGCCAAGGACCTGTTTCCAAGCTGCATGATTCTGTGTCGCTATCTTACAGTTGACTCTTGTGATCATGAGGAAAAATATTCTACTTGTGGCAATAGCTAACCATGAAAAAAAGTTAAGATACAGATAAATCCTTCACACTACTAATCACAACTTTGGGAATCATAGCTAATCTGTTGTTGATAAACTGGTGGACTTCAGAATGATATTTATTGCACTTTGATGATAATACCATTGTGGTGGCTATCTCATCAAATAAAGCTAAATAGTAACTAAATCATCAAAATCAGACACAGTAGAACTGAATGATGATAAATAAATATTTAAAACCAATTCAATAATCTTTCTAAAGATATACAAAAAATGCTGGAGTAACTCAGTGGTACAGGCAGCATCTCTGGAGAGCAGGAATGGATGATGTTTCGGGTCAAGACCCTTCAATAATCTTTCTCATTGTGATAAAAAGAAAAAAAATGAAATTAAAGAATTCCAAAATAAAAATCGGGATGTAATGGATTTAGTGATAGTCATAAACTAATATTGTTCTTTTTTTTTTAAATTAACAGATTACAAATTATTTAGTTGCAAACATTCTTTGTAATTAGGGACATTTCATTTATCAAAAATAAATAGAAATGACTCAAATAATTGGTAGAAGAACCAAATCATTTACAAAACATAATGGTTTAATGATTTATCCGCACTACAAAAACTGCATTCACAGTGTGTGATTAGTAGATTTAAACTTTCTCTGTTACCACCAAGGTCATATTCATGACATGCTCATTATAGTTCGTCAGCTACCTTTTTGTGTGATATATCTAACATAAAGAAAACATAGTGTTTTTAAAAGTTAATTAGTTGTTTTGAGGTAATATTCTATGACTTTATTAAACATTGACAAAATGTTTTTGGTAAGGTGCTGTAAAGCAATTGGAACATTCTGAGGTTTTGTTTTAAACTTGCTATGAATTTAATGAATTTGGCTGCATACATTTACAAATACCTAAAGAGAAGCAGCAACAAATGTTACAGAAAATCTATAAAGTTTAATGTACTGCACTCCGAAATATCATGTTATCAGAAATAGGATATTCACAGAGAGCTGTGAGTCTGCGGAATTCTCTGCCTCAGAGGACGGTCCTCTGGATGCTTTCAAGGAGAGTTAGATAGAGCTCTTAAAGATAGCGGATTCAAGGGATATGGGGAGAAGGCAGGAACAGGGTAGTGATTGTGGATGATCAGCCATGATCACATTGAATGGTGGTGCTGGCTCGAAGGGCCGAATGGCCTACTCCTGCATCTGTTGTCTATTGTCTATAAAACAATTGCAATAATTGGCAACAGTTGTTGAAAGCTCAATTATGGGCTTCCACTTGCTCCCAAACTATTTATATCAATTTTAATTCTTAATTTACAGATCTTGGTGCTAATTCAAAGTTACAACTGTTTGCCTTTAAAAACAAATGCAATATAAACATTGGTTCAGAGCACTTCTCATGTGGGAATTTCTAATTGAAAACAACTGCTGACTCAGAGAGGAGAAGGTATAGACGAGCGACTGACTTTCGGGGGAAGTTTCTCACAAAAATAAGACCTTTGTCGAGGCAAAATTCAGGATGGGAAATCTAAACTGCAGAGGATAAAGCATTTTTGTCTGCGTCTTCACCATAGAGTTCATTCTCCCAATTGTAATTGCAAAAATAAGGGATGGAGGGTATTTTAAAGGGTCGTAGTCATGGTCGTAGTCATGGAAAGGAGTGAATTGGGACACTTTGTTTCATGGGAAGGATGTAGAAGAGAAATGGAGGACATTTAAAGGGGAAATTGTAAGAGTACAGAATCTTTATGTCCCTGTTAGGTTGAAAGGAAATAGTAAAAATTGGAAAGAGCCATGGTTTTCAAGGGAAATTGGACACTTGTTTCGAAAAAAGAGAGATATCTACAATAATTATAGGAGGCATGGAGTAAATGAGGTGCTAGAGGAGTATAAAGAATGTAAAAAGAATCTTAAGAAAGAAATTAGGAAGGCTAAAAGAAGATATGAGGTTGCTTTGGCAAGAAAGGTGAAAGTAAACCCAAAGGGTTTCTACAGCTATATTAATAGCAAAAGGATAACGAGGGATAAAATTGGACCATTAGAGAACCAGAATGGACAGCTATCTGCAGAGCCAAAAGAGATGGGGGAGATATTGAACAATTTCTTTTCTTCGGTATTCACCAAGGAGAAGGATATTGAACTCTGTGAGTTAAGGGGAAAAAGTAGAGTAGCTATGGAAACTATGAGATTCAAAGAGGAGGAAGTACTGACACTTTTGAAAAATATAAAAGTGGATAAGTCTCCAGGTCCTGACAGGATATTCCCTAGGACCTTGAGGGAAGTTAGTGTAGAAATAGCATCAGCTATGACAGAAATATTTCAAATGTCATTAGAAACGGGAATAGTGCCGGAGGATTGGTGTACTGCGCATGTTGTTCCATTGTTTAAAAAGGGTTCAAAGAATAAACCTAGCAATTATAGACCTATTAGTTTGACGTCAGTGGTGGGCAAATTAATGGAAAGGATACTTAGAGATAATATATATAAGCATCTGGATAAACAGGGTCTGATCAGGAACAGTCAACATGGATTTGTGCCTGGAAGGTCATGTTTGACAAACCTTCTTGAATTTTTTGAAGCGGTAACTAGGGAAATTGATGAGGGTAAAGCAGTGGATGTTGTCTATATGGATTTCAGTAAGGCCTTTGACAAGGTTCCCCATGGAAGGTTGGTTAAGAAGGTTCAATCTTTGGGTGTTAATGGCGGAGTAGCAAGATGGATTCAACAGTGGCTGAATGGGAGATGTCAGAGAGTAATGGTGGATGGCTGTTTGTCAGGTTGGAAGCCGGTGACCAGTGGGGTGCCTCAGGGATCTGTGTTGGGTCCACTGTTGTTTGTCATGTACATCAATGATCTGGATGATGGGGTGGAAAATTGGATAAGTAAGTATGCAGATGATACTAAGATAGGTGGTGTTGTGGATAATGAAGTAGATTTTCAAAGTCTACAGAGAGATTTGGGCCATTTGGAAAAGTGGGCTGAAAGATGGCAGATGGAGTTTAATGCTGTTAAGTGTGAAGTGCTACATCTTGGCAGGACAAATCAAAATAGGACGTACATGGTAAATGGTAGGGAATTGAGGAATGCTGTGGAACAGAGGTATCTCGGAATAACTGTGCATAGTTCCCTGAAGGTGGAATCGCATGTAGATAGGGTGGTAAAGAAAGCCTCTGGTGTGCTGGCCTTTATAAATCAGAGCATTGAATATAGGAGTAGGGAAGTAATGTTAAAATTGTACAAGGCATTGGTAAGACCAATTCTGGAGTATGGTGTACAATTTTGGTCGCCTAGTTATAGGAAGGATGTCAACAAAATAGAGAGAGTACAGAGGAGATTTACTAGAATGTTGCCAGGGTTCCAGCAACTATGTTACAGAGAAAGGTTGAACAAGTTAGGTCTTTATTCTTTGGAGAGCAGAAGGTTAAGGGGGGACTTGATTGGGGTCTTTAAAATGATGAAAGGGATAGACAGAGTTAACGTGGATACGTTTTTCCCATTGAGGGTAGGGAAGATTCAAACAAGAGGGCATGACATGAGAATTAAGGGACAGAGGTTTCGGGGTAACGTGAGGGGGAACTTCTTTACTCAGAGGGTGGTGGCTGTGTGGAATCAGCTTCCAGCAGAAGTGGTGGAGGCAGGATCGATTTTAACATTTAAGAGTAAAGTGGATTGGTATATGGACGTGAAGGGAATGGAGGGGTATGGTCTGAGTGCAGGTAGATGGGACTAGGGGAAAACAAATGGTCGGCACGGACTGGAAGGGCCGAGAGGGCCTGTTTCCGTGCTGTAATTGTTATATGGTTATTATATGGTTATATTTAGGAAACCTGAGTTAGTGAGAAATAGGATATTCATGACAGTATATTGACTTGGAGGAGAACTGGAGAGTATGAGAAAAACCTGAAGGGATTACTAAATTAAAGTTTGGATTGGATATTTAATGTCTTGGGGAGTGGTGGTTGAGGCTGGAGTGCCAACTGAGGTAACTAAATGCAGGGGTTTATAAACAAATGGAACTTAGTATGGGACAGGATATATATGGCTGTTGTCCACAATGCAATTCCAATAAATAGATCAGGTTTTTTTTTAATCAAAATGCTTTCTCATAGCATGTTGTAGCCAAAGCTCTGCACAACCCTTTTCTGATAAATCCCATAAACAGATTAATGAGAGTTTTTGTGTTTAGTCGAATGCAAAAAAATCACCTGACTGCACATCATTTGTGGCAAATTAGCCATGAGTACTGAATAAGTTAAATGAAGATCATTTGAAACATATGGGATCCAAGCTGGCATGACAGGGTTGATGTTTCCACTAGTTCTTGACAATCTTGAATAAAGGGATATGGTTACAAGATTAGTGTGGGTTATTTAATTCAAATTGAAATATATAGGGGCTTCTTGCAGAGGATAATGAATCTCTGGTATTCGCTGCCTCAGATAATTCTGGAGGCTAGGTCATTGGAGACACAAAGAGGAAATAGGTAATTTTTTAAAAGATCAGAGAATTCAGAGCTACTGGGAACTAGTACAAAGGTGGAGGTGATGTTCAAGACTGATCAGCTATGATTTTATTGAATGGTGGGGCAAAATTAAGGGCATGGGAAGCCTAATCCTGCTCTTACTTTATTATGCGCGTATGTACAAACCAGGGCGGAAATCGCTTTCCAAACATGGGGGGGGACATAATTTATTGGTGCTGCATGCGCGCGCACACACACACACACACGCGGCATCAGCCGTGCGCCTTGTCGACGGTAACATCGGGAGCTGACCTGGTTGGTGACCGACTCCGATCTTCAGCAGCAGCAGCTTCGTCCGCCCCGAATTGTGGGGCTTCAATCGGCCCCTTCGTGGAGCCTTTCATCGCAAGGCGCGGCCGGGGATTCAACATCGGGAGCCTCGATGCAGCAGTTTGACTGCGGGGCGATGGAAGATCCCGCGGCCAATTTTACGCCGCGCCGGGCGATGAAACACCCCGCAAACTGGCCGATTCAAGCACCACTCTATCATCTTTGCTCCACCAGGACGTCGCCTTCCTCCAATCACCGCGCTCTATTCACAGTCCCACCCCCCCCCCCCCCCCCCCCAAATCAGCCTCTGACCGACAACTCCTCCTCCAATCATCGCGCTGAATCATCATATCCCACCCCCCCCCACCCCCCCTCACAGCCTGCTGACCGATGTCTCTCGTCCAATTGCCGCCCTCGATCATCAGTCCCACCCCCACTGTCTCGCGGAGAGCGGAGATTTTTTATGGATTTTTTTTCACCCCATATTGAATCCGGATTACAAAAAATGGGGTTGGGGGGGATAATGGGAAATGAAACAGGTGGAATTTGTATGCCTGCTTTTTGTATGCCTGCCCTCAATCCATGGCAACAATGGAATCAGAGCAATATTGGCAACAAGATGAGTTTCTTTGGCAGGTCAGAACTTTGATTTGGGTACTCACATGACTATTGGCTTCCACCTGTCTTGACACCCCAAGTATTGACAGAATTAACCACCATTTCCATATTGGAATGGGTCGCATTAGAATTTGTGCAATGACCCGCATAAAATTGAAACTAGGTTCCTTGAAGCTATTAGACCTCACACATTGGCCTTCAGGAAATCTAGATGTGTCGCAGGTATTTTCATGTGGTGTAATCAAACTCTTCCAACAGCTACCATCTTGTCCTCAGGCTGAATTCATCTTGGCAGAATTGGTGTTCAATCTCACCCTCCAATCAGCTGGCACCTAAGCCTTTTTTCTGGCTTGGCTACATGCTACACATGTATGGCGATACATCATGTGTTGATCTCACCTCTAAACTACATGATGTGAAGTACCAAGATCAAAGCTGGTGAATACACAGAATAAGTGACAATTACTGTACCTGTCTCCTATTACTGTTGAGACTCCGCTGCCAGGTCCCACACAAAGATCGGTCCTGTGTAGTGTAACTGAAACAAGTAGGACAAAAGGATATTGCCATGGTGATATGAGGAGGATGGTAAGAGACACGTCTGAAAAAACAGAAGAGATTACCGGAAGAAGGTAAGAGAGGATGCGAGAAGAGGATTAGACATTACAATCTTACTTAATGATCTCCAAACCAGCATTCTCTCTGTTTTTGAGTCATACATCCATGATCACCAGCATGCTCTCCTGCAAATGATTGTGCCAGTCCACAAGTGCATAGTTTAACTCCATTCAACCATCTCTTGCAAGATAGGATGAAGAATGTTACTAAATGTAATACAACTCTGACAATCTTGCATCCCTGAGACTTTTGGTGATGCCAGGCTAACAGATGTTCTGGACTATTTGATACCACAATATCCCAACACACTTGACAAACTTGTTTCAGATATTATTAAACAGTATAATACATTTTCCAGGCATTTGGTAAGTTTAAAGGGACAATGGGAAATGAGACCTCAGTAAGTTTAAAGGAAGTATGTAAAACAAAACCCAGTGAGTTTAAGTGCAGTGCAGGGAACCAAATGTCAAACTATCAGATTTTCCCAAAAATCATTTACCAGGTTATCAGATGTTTACTGCGTGTTGCTTTGTATGATATGGTTGCAAAGCAGAAAATTAAGCAGATATATTTGAGTTTCCCCTTTGATCCTTTGCAGTGAATGTTGGTAATGAGATTGATCTCAGGAATGATTGGGTTAACATATGATGAGCGTTTGAAGGCACTGGGCCTGTACTCGCTGGAGTTTAGAAAGATGAGGGCGAACCTCATTAAAACTTAGCAAATAGTAAAAGGGCTGGATAGAGTGAATGTGGAGAGGATGTTTGCACTAGTGGGAGAGTCTAGAACCAGAGGCCTTAGCCTCAGAATAAAAGGATGTACCCTTATAAGGGAGATGAGGAGGAATTTCTTTACCCAGAGCGTAGTGAATCTGTGGAATTAATTGCTACAGACGGCTGTCAATGGATATTTTTAAGGCGGAGATTGACAGATTCTTGATTGGTAAGGGTGTCAGGGGTTATGGGGAGAAGGCAGTAGAATGGGGTTCAAGGGAAAGATAGATCAGTCATGATTGAATGGCGGAGTAGACTCAATGGGCCAATTGGCCTAATTCCACTCCTAGAATTTATGAACTTCAACATGCCCCATGGCATATAATCCCAGACCGTGGCCATTTCTTTCACTAGAAAAGCTGTAAATTGCAGGCAGACCAGAGGGAAAATTGCACCAGCAACAGCAGCAGATATTTGTTTTAGCATATTACCATGTGTATGGATAGCTCAAAGAGCAAAGTCTTGTGATCAACCATGATTCAGACCACTGCATTTATTTTTGGGGCAAACATAGAAATACTGGAGGCACTGGGTTGATGAAGAAGCAGTCATGTAGAGAGAAACAAAATCATGTTCCAGATCAAGGTCCCATGTTCACAACAAGAAAACTGAGAAAACAAGTCTGATTTAAGAATAAGGTGTAAGCCATTTAGAATGGAGACGAGGAAACACGTTTTCTCACAGAGAGTGGTGAGTCTGTGGAATTCTCTGCCTCATAGGGCGGTGGAGGCAGGTTCTCTGGATGCTTTCAAGGGAGAGCTAGATAGGGCTCTTAAAAATAGCAGAGTCGGGGGATATGGGGAGAAGGCAGGAATGGGGTACTGATTTGGGATGATCAGCCATGAATGGCGGTGCTGACTGGAAGGACAAAATGGCCTACTCCTGCACCTGTTGTCTATTGTCTATTTAAATTTTAAAAAAAAGGAAAACACATCTTTGGCTGATCTTCCAGACCTATAAGAATGTACATTCCAAAACAAGGTGGATGACAATTTATCCCTAGGCATTGGGCTTGAGAATGTTATACAGTATGGAGACAGAACTTTCGGCCAAACTCGCCTATGCCGATCAAGATACTTCATCTACACTAGATTCAACTGCCTGCATTTGGCCCATTTCTCTCTAACTATGTACCTGTCCAAATGTCTTTTAAATGTTGTTATAGTACCTGCCTCAACTAACTCCTCTGGCAGCTCATTCCATATACCCACCACCCTCTGTGTGAAAAAGTTGCCCCTCAGAATTCTATTAAATCTTTCTCCTCTCCCCTTAAACCAATGCACTCTGATTCTTGATTTCCCTGCGCTGGGTAAAAGACTGCATCTACAATATATATTTCTTCATAATCTCATACACCTCTACAAGATCATTTCTCATGCTCCTGCACTCTAAGGATTGAAGTTCTAGCCTGCCCTGTAGCTCAGGCCTTCAAGTCCTGGCAACATCCTTTTAAATCTTCTCTACACTCTTTATTTTTCGAAGGGGTACACGGGTATAAAAACTTTGGGAATCACTGCCCTATCCAAATAGGACCAGCTAGGTATGCCAACATAGTCAGCATGGACAAGGTGGACCAAAGGGTCTGTTTCTGTGCTGTCTAGCTCAATACCTTGTGGCAATGGGGATGACGCAGAGTTCAGCAATGACCGCACTGACACTTGCAATAGGGTGAACTCACATGATATATTTTATTGACAGTGGTAGAAAAGTCCAGGACCACATGCGGGCACTGTTCCTCGCCATCAGGGCGCATGTGCGATGGCACTGCAGATCTCGGGGTTGTCCTGGCAGCTCAATCCTGGTCTTCAAAGGATGAGGCATGTGTGATCTCAGGCTTCTCTTGCCTTGCCTCGAGAGGATACACTGGTTGTCTCAGGTTTATCCTGGCGGCTCAGCTTTGGGCTTGAAGAGGCAGCACTGGCGATGTCTGTGTTATCCTGGCGGATCATTTTGTGTGTGTGTCTGTGTCTGTGTCTGTGTCTGGTCCCTCATTGTTTCAGGCTTTCCCCAGCCATTCTGTCTTTGCCACAGAAGAGGCACTGTCTGTCTAGGGTTTCTTCCCGACTGCTCAATCATGACCGCATGGTGGTACCAGTGGTCTCAAGTTTGGCCTAATGGACCAGTCTTCCTCAAACTTGTGACGGGAGCACAGCTGGGAGGAAGTTGTCCCCCTTTCCCAATTTCCCCCTTTTGCTTCTTGGCTAGAACACCTGGGTTTTACCTGGAGTAGTCTGAGAAGGTTTAAGTCGCCAATCAAAATCTGCTATTTGGACGCAGATGTTACCAATGATGCTGGGGATTGGCCTCTCCTGGCCGGCCAGTCAGCCAGTGATAGGGATCAGAGCGACCTCTGAGGGAGGGGTCTCCTATTTTGGGAGACAGCAACTCCCAAATACATTGAAAGTGAGAAATAATGTGTGTTTTACAAAACCAAACAGCAAGTTGCTGTTGTTGCATGTACTTTTAAAACTGGTACCGGTGATAGTAATTAATGTTGACATTTTCCAAGAATCGCAGCTTGCACCTAAAAACCAATTCATGATTATTGACTACTGTTACTTATATATATATATATATCCTTAAAAGTAACAGTAATCAATAATTATTAAATAATTATATATATTCTACACAATTGCTATTGTATAAGATTTAAGAAGGCAACTCAATACCACCTTGTCAAGGGCTATTATAAATGAGCAATAAATTATGGAGTAAAATGAACTGTTGTGATGATCTGTACAATGAAATTGCTTAAATATTATTAATGTTTCTTATGTAATTATTATTATGTCAGTGACAGGGTGTATATTTTTTATTTTAATACAAAAATAGAACATGCAAGCCATAAATAGTTTTTATCAAATAATATGATTAATGTGAAAGATATAATGTGAAAGGAGAGAGTCACAAAACAACTTTTTATGTCAGTTGGTGTTACTTGGGGTGCTATGACAAGATTATTTTGCCAGTGAAACTGTATATGTGTTTCACACTGATACTGTGAGCTCCTATTGTTGCAAGTATTAGTTAAAACTGGTATAGTGACTATAAATCAAGTCAAATATTTTTTAAATTCTTGACGCCTTCTTTTTGAGAAGTTAGTTATATGTTCCATTAATTTTTCAATATTAATGTATATACTTCTAGTATGTTTCATTAACACTTAATCTTTCACTATTTAGTGAGCCATGATGAAACTTACAAATTTCTTTATCAGGTCAGGCAGCATCTCTGGAGAAAATGGAAAGGTGACATTCTGGGTCGGGAGGCTTCTTTATAATGATTGCTGTGGGGCGATCGGGGAAAAACTGTAAGTGGAAAGAGACAGGACAAACCACAGTCGGAAACAGGTGACCTTAGGCAAGGGAGTTTGTGACAGGCAGATTGTTGGACAGAGGTTAGATATAGAAACAGGTGTGAGTCCAAGGGATACATAGTTTTGAACTGTGCAACTGGTTAACAGACATTTAGTGGGGATGGGGGGGTGGGGAGGAGGGCAGGGAGGAAGGGTGTTTGTAGAAGTTACCTAAAATTGGAGAATTCAATGTTCATATTCAGTTCTGAACCCTAGTTGCTTTGTAATCAAATATTCATTTCTATTCATTACGTCAACATCCATCTTGTTATGAATGCTACATACATTTGGGTCTTTTAATTAGATATTGTTTTTCTTAACTCTGACAATATCTGCTGTTGCACTCTTATAAATGTACACTCTACCCTTTCTTAATACACTTTGATTATTGTAACCCTGGCATTATTGGTTTCTCCTTTCTGAACACCCTACGTGACAACCCGTCCTCCCTGAGGACCGTCACCTACAGACAAACCAGGAGGAGTTGACGACAAGCACCACGAACAATGCCTGGCTACTAGAAAACACCAGCACCCGGGACAGTGCTCTGGACTGAGCTGAAGCTACAGCCAAAGGAGCAGCTGCTTTCAATTAGCCAGAATTATATAAACTCACCTACACCTCATCAAGCCTACTCTGTAAAACCAAGGCAGTTTCAGCAAGTGACAGGTAAAGAGGGGAACTCCTCCACAAGCTGTGCTTACCAAGACTAGACCGATCCTGCCAGTGACCCCTCTTCAAGGCCAAGATTGACCAAGACCTCATCATCATCCTTGTGTCCTGTAAATAAACCTTTTCACGAGGGTTCATCCTACCACAAGTGTTGGCGTAGTACTTGTTGACCTGGCGTCTTTCCCGATGCTATACCTATAGCTGGACGCCTATCATTTATATCCAGTTTAGATTTTCTCCCTTCTGATTCTATTGGCCAGGTTCTCATACTCCTGTCAATCCTGTTGAAACCCTTCCCAACAACTATTTTAACCCAACCCCTCCAGAGGATAATGGCCCCATTACCGTTGAGGTGTAACCTGTATGATTGTAAAGTCTCCCTACTGCCAGAAAAAGTTCAATTTTCTGAGGAATCTAAAGCCTTCCCCTAAATTTTCCACACATTTATCCATTCTAACTGCTTTTAAACCTTTCTCCAAATTCCCTAAACTCTACCTGCAGAAACTCTTATTGTTCTGAGTCAGAGCCAGAACATGGTATTCTACGCTATGATCAGAACCACAGCAGATCAAATTATAACCCCGTCTTAATATCTGACTTTATTACACACTCATGGTTTACCACTGCTCCTATGAATGCAGCTGTGGTTTATGAAACAAGCTGGTCTTATTTTTATAATTTTTAAATTGTGTGCATTACATCTAACCACGCATTGCTGAATTCAAATTGATTGGCACCCATTGTGGTAATAGGATGGAGAAATGCTCAACCCAGTAAATTTTCCCTCAAAATCCACACAGAAAAATACTGAGGCCAATCTTAGTTACACTGCAGAGCAGGTGATAGGTTGAACAGTTGGGCCACCATCCCGTAATATCATAGTTGAGAGGTTTGAACGGTTTTTATGGTCAGCCTCTTAAATCTTAATGGCATGCTGTCCGTGTATTTCCAGTGATATCAACCAGCATGCTAAATTTCAGGGGAGTATTTTAACTAAGCATTTGTACGTTTAGTTTTGAAAGTCATGCCAAATAAGTAATTTGCATATTTATTATTTACAGAGATTAGCTAATTTTGGACACAAAATTGTCATAGCAGCATGAATTGAGTAACTGTCTGAAGATTGGATAAATCTTCGTTCATTTCTACCCTCATATTATAACGTGATTTTCTGAATCGCATCGAGCAGCTATATGCATGTTATTATTTTATGAATTTATCGCCTCTATTTTTGCTTAAAGAGAAGAAAAATTACTGGGAAATGTTTAAACCTTGGTTTTTAATCATTCACCAAGCTGTGTTAAAATCTATCTATATTATCACAGTTTTGCTTTAAACAGAAAGTACAAAAATGTACTTACCAGAGGCTGTGTCTATGGAAAGAGAAATTGAGATAGATTTCAGGGCAAAAGAATCTTTGTCAGAACTAGGAACAGTTTGGTCAGAAACATTAAATTTATTTCTTCTTTCGTAGACGGTGCCTGATCTGCTGAATGTTTCCAGCATTTTCAATTTTCATTTGTTTCAATTCTTCTCATATTTTCATATATAACCATAGTGGTGATCCTGATTGATCCATCTTCAAGGACTACATAGTTTCCTTCGAATTCCTGCAGAATTTTATTTTTTGTTAATATTTCCAGGACTTTTTAACGTTATTAGTAGTCCATCTGAAAGCCTACCGCCCCATGTATCAACTGACATGTGGAAGAATTTCCAGCATCTCTTGCTCTATTATAGCTTAGTTAAAAGTTAACTATTAATTTATCTTTCGCTTACTGCATTATGCATTGCAATAAAATTACTCTTTTTTTTATCCTTCACCAGCCATTTTCTGCGAGAAATGGCTGGGCATTTGATTGGTGACTCTCAAATGAGTTAAACTCTGCCAGACCTCCAATTTGTACTCGTGTATGGGATCATCATTTCATCAGCTTGATCCTAAGAGTTATAATCAGCCATATAGGTTAGGTTCCTTTACTTTCATTTTCTCTAATCTTCTTTTAAAAGTCTTTGTTATTTTACTGACAAAAACTCACCTAAAATTCTTGTGTTTTATTTTGGCAAGCAGATCGACTAAATAGTTACAGCTTTTGCTCCTACTCATATCTACATTTCATCTTCCTGCATCTGCAACTCAGTGTATCCTTTTCTATTATGCTCTCTGGGGGCTTTTGAAACTCATTCTCTTATGTTATGCTTTTAAATTTAAAATCATTGTTTTTTTTTCCATAAGATTTTACTTTTAATAATGTTTTCTACAGAAAATATATACCAATTGATATGCCTCATCTAATCTGGAAAACATCCCAAATTGCTTTGCAGAACCCAAACAGAAGTCTAACAGTAATGGAATTAGAAAGAGTCACAAGAGACTGCAGATGCTGGAATCTTGAATGAAAAACAAAGTGATGAAGGAACTCAAGGATTTAAGATCAAGGATTTGATGTTTCAGGTTGGGACCCCACTTCAGACAATGTAATGTAATTTGGTAAATAATGGAATTGGATGAGATGTGGAGAGATTTAGAATGGAGGTTCTGGGGGAAAGACAAATTATTGAAAGCTAGGTCAAACTTCATCAAACTCGTCACACCAGTCCTGGGATTTGGCCACAGAGAGGGCTCCCTAGCCCTGAGGTGGTTCCAATTATCGGCTGGTCGATGTATATTTGCCCCCTCCAGGCTACCTCCTCACTTCCTCCCCCCTTCCGATTTAATCAACTGTGCAATGTTGGGAGGGCTGCCTTTCAGGTAAAGGGCTTTATGGGCACAGCTGAAGTATTAGGACTGCTGTAGATTGCAAGGGGAGAAAATATATGTATTTATTTTGAATATATGTGCCTTCAAAATGCTCTAATATACCTATAAAATGGATCAATTAGTTTTGAATACTGTTGTTATTTAGACAAATACAGCAATGAATTTGCAAAGCTACACATTCATAAACAGCAAATGAGTGAAATACCAGATTATTTTATGGTAATACTGAGCAAGGACAGAGGGAACTCAACAATTATTCTTTGAATAGTGTTCTTCTACCTTTTGCATTTTTCTAAACAGAAACGTTATGCCTTAATTAAAATTGTACTTAACAAATACCAATAAGTCAATAGCCTCGCTTGAGCCTTTGATAAAATGTCATCCAAGATTCTGCACCCAAGTTTGGAATTTGAATTCTTAATCTTCTGACTCAGAGGATGAAAATACTACCGACAGCTTAGCTATTTTTCAGCATGTTACTTGGCGAGACCATGAGAGAGATTGGAATGGGAATGAAAATGTTTCAGAAACAGGAATTTAGTAGAGTTCGTGAAGTTTGGGGAAGATAAAGAACGTGCTTATGTGCCAGGATGGAAGTGGTGCTTTTTTTTTAACGATTGGAGTCGTGCTTCGTGGAACTAAGGAGATGGGAAGAAGTGCATTGGAAAAATCAATCTTTAAGAGATTGGAAGGTAGGGATGGAGGCTGGTAACAATAGAAAATATCACCATGGTATCAGATAGAAACTGGGTTTGAAATGTAGCATGGGGCCAAATATGACTCATCCTGGAGTCTTAATCAAAGGTTGGCCCGGAATGAGACTGAAATTGAATTTGTTGTTTCTGCATTGATGATATCTAACCAGTTGAATATATTCAGCAATATCTATGATACATTTATTTGAAAGCAATACAGTATCATGGAAAATATGAAGAAGATTGAAAGAGGCTACAAAGGCACACAGATTGGATAGGAAGGAGGTAAAATGAGGTTGGAGAGATTTTAATATAGTTCCTGCAAATTGGAAGATAATAAATGTAACCACACCATTTAATAATAGACGGGGAAATGAACCACCGATCAGTTAGCATAATGTTGTGGTCGGAAATGATAGAATCTATTAAGGAAATTGCATCATGATACTTGGAAAATAATAATAGGGTTGGACAAAGTCAATGCAGAATTATGAAAGGGAAACAATGTTTGACAAATTATTAGAATATTCTTTTGCGGTTGTAACAAGCAAAATAAATACTGCAATGGAAGAATCAATGGATGAGGTATATTTGTAATTTTTTTTATAATGGAAGCACACGTTATTGGAGGTAATATACTAGCATGGGTAGAGGATTAATTAACTGAGAGAAGATAGAGAATAGAAATAAATTGATCATTTTTAGATTGGCATGGTATGACATGGGATGCAAGAGGAATTGCTGCTGGTCAAGTCAAGTTTATTTGCCACATATGCATACGAGATGTGCAGTAAAATGAAAAGTGCTGGCTCGAAGGGCCGAATGGCTTACTCCTGCACCTATTGTCTATTGTCTAAAAGTGGCAATGCTTGTGGATTGTGAAAAAAAAGCCAAAAAACTACAAAACAGAATTGAACAGAATCAGTAATTACATATTTGTGAGAAAAAAAACAGCAATTTTAAAAAGACACAACACAACAGTAAATTGGTACAGTAAATTGGTGTGATTCAGTCTTGGGAATACAAAAATGTTAAGGCAGTTTGGGATCATGAAGGAGGTGGTGCTGAGGTTCTTGAAAAAACATTAAGGTGATAAGTTCCGAGGGCCTGATGGGGTCTATCCCAGGTTATTGAGGGAGACAAGAGAGGAGACTGCAGGGGCCTTGACAAAGATCTTTGTTTATTCTCTAGCCACAGACGAGGTCCGAGAGGACTGCAGAGTGGCCGATGTGGTTCCTTTGTTTAAGAAAGGAAGTAGAGAGAGTCCAGGGAACAATAGGCCACTGAGCCTCATGTCAGTGGTAGGGAATTTATTGGAGAGAATTCGTTCAGATTGGATTTGCACCATTTGGAAGAGAATCGGCTAATTAAGGATAGCCATAACGGCTTTGTACGGGCAGGTCGTATCTGACTAACTTGATAGCATTTTTTGAGGAGGTAATAGAGATTGTTGAAGATAGGACAGTGGATGCTGTATACATGGATTTTAGTAAGGCTTTTGATAAGGTCCTTCATAGGAAATCAATCCAGATGATTAAGATGTATGCGATTCACAATTACTTGGGGATATGGATTTGGAACTGGCTTAGTCATAGAAGACTGAGGGTTCTGGTCAAAGGTAGATATTCTGGCTGGTGGTCTACGACCAATGGAGTTCCATAGGGATTTGTGCTGGGACCTCTACTCCTTGTGACATATACAAATGACTTGAATGTAAATGTAGATTGGTTGGTGAAGGCGTTTGCTGATGACACCAAAGTTACAGACGATGAGGAAGGCTGTCAGAAGATACAGCGGGATAGAGATCAGCTGCAGAAATGGGCAGAGATATGACAGAGGGAGTTTAACCTGAGCAAATGCAAGGTGTTGCACTTTGGGACGTTGAATATAAGGAGAAAATATTCAATTAATAGCAGGACCCCATAACAGTATTGATATGCAGAGGGATCTTGGAATAACCATATAACCATATAACAATTACAGCACGGAAACAGGCCCTCTCGGCCCTTCCAGTCCGTGCCGACCATTTGTTTTCCCCTAGTCCCATCTACCTGCACTCAGACCATACCCCTCCATTCCCTTCACGTCCATATACCTATCCACTTTACTCTTAAATGTTAAAATCGATCCTGCCTCCACCACTTCTGCTGGAAGCTGATTCCACACAGCCACCACCCTCTGAGTAAAGAAGTTCCCCCTCACGTTACCCCGAAACCTCTGTCCCTTAATTCTCATGTCATGCCCTCTTGTTTGAATCTTCCCTACCCTCAATGGGAAAAACGTATCCTCGTCAACTCTGTCTATCCCTTTCATCATTTTAAAGACCTCAATCAAGTCCCCCCTTAACCTTCTGCGCTCCAAAGAATAAAGACCTAACTTGTTCAACCTTTCTCTGTAACATAGTTGCTGGAACCCTGGCAACATTCTAGTAAATCTCCTCTGTACTCTCTCTATTTTGTTGACATCCTTCCTATAACTAGGCGACCAAAATTGTACACCATACTCCAGAATTGGTCTTACCAATGCCTTGTACAATTTTAACATTACTTCCCTACTCCTATATTCAATGCTCTGATTTATAAAGGCCAGCACACCAAAGGCTTTCTTTACCACCCTATCTACATGCGATTCCACCTTCAGGGAACTATGCACAGTTATTCCTAGATCCCTCTGTTCCACAGCATTCCTCAATTCCCTACCATTTACCATGTACGTCCTATTTTGATTTGTCCTGCCAAGATGTAGCACTTCACACTTATCAGCATTAAACTCCATCTGCCATCTTTCAGCCCACTTTTCCAAATGGCCCAAATCTCTCTGTAGACTTTGAAAATCTACTTCATTATCCACAACACCACCTATCTTAGTATCATCTGCATACTTACTTATCCAATTTTCCACTCCATCATCCAGATCATTGATGTACATGACAAACAACAGTGGACCCAACACAGATCCCTGAGGCACCCCACTGGTCACCGGCTTCCAACATGACAAACAGCCATCCACCATTACTCTCTGACATCTCCCATTCAGCCACTGTTGAATCCATCTTGCTACTCCGCCATTAACACCCAAAGATTGAACCTTCTTAACCAACCTTCCATGGGGAACCTTGTCAAAGGCCTTACTGAAATCCATATAGACAACATCCACTGCTTTACCCTCATCAATTTCCCTAGTTACCGCTTCAAAAAATTCAAGAAGGTTTGTCAAACATGACCTTCCAGGCACAAATTCATGTTGACTGTTCCTGATCAGACCCTGTTTATCCAGATGCTTATATATATTATCTCTAAGTATCCTTTCCATTAATTTGCCCACCACTGACGTCAAACTAATAGGTCTATAATTGCTAGGTTTATTCTTTGAACCCTTTTTAAACAATGGAACAACATGCGCAGTACGCCAATCCTCCGGCACTATTCCCGTTTCTAATGACATTTGAAATATTTCTGTCATAGCTCCTGCTATTTCTACACTAACTTCCCTCAATGTCCTAGGGAATATCCTGTCAGGACCTGGAGACTTATCCACTTCTATATTTTTCAAAAGTGTCAGTACTTCCTCCTCTTTGAATCTCATAGTTTCCATAGCTACTCTACTTTTTCCCATTAACTCACCGAGTTCAATATATATCCTTCTCCTTGGTGAATACCGAAGAAAAGAAATTGTTCAATGTCTCCCCCATCTCTTTTGGCTCTGCAGATAGCTGTCCATTGTGGTTCTCTAATGGACAGCTATCTGCAAACTGAATCTGAGTTCATAGCTCATTAAAGGTGGTACAAAGGTAGTGTGTAAGAAGGAACTGCAGATGTTGCTTTACACCTAAGATAGAGACAAAATGCTGGAGTAACTCGGCGTGTCAGGCAGCATCTCTGGAGAAAAAGAATAGGTCGAGATCCTTCATCAGACTGAGAGTCAGGGAGGGGCAACAAAGGTAGATTTGGTGGTAAAGAAGGCATATGGTATGCTTGCCTTCATTGCTAGGGACATTGAGTATAAGAGTCATGAAGTCATGATGCAGCTCTGTAGGACTGGTTAGGCTGCATTTGGAATATTGCCTGCCGTTCTGGTCGCCCCGTTGCAGGAAACGTGGAATCCTTGGAGAGGGTTCAGAGAAGGTTTACCAGAATGCTACCTGGATTGGAGGGTTTCAGGGAGATACAGGGAGAGGTTGGGTAGACAAAATGTTTTCTCTGGAACATCAGAAGTTGAGTGGAGACTTGATGGAAGTATATACAATTATGAGAGGCATGGATAGGGTAGACAGTCAGATCTTTTTTCCCCAGGGTGGAAATGCCCAACACTAGAGGGCATAGCTATAAGGTAAGAGGGGGAAAGTTTAATGTGTAATATGCTGGGCAAGTTTATTTTGCTACTACAGAGGGTGGTGGGGACCTGGAATGTATTGCAGAAACTTTGTGGTCCGAAGGCCCTGTTCCTATGCTGCATTGTTCTATGTTAAGCATCTGCCGATCAAGAACATCCCACATCTGGGTCCATCTGCCAGGCTTTGTCCTACCTGTCGTCTCTTCCAGCCTTCTATCCTTCCCTCTCCCCCTCTCTCATAAACGGTAGAAGGATCCCGATCTGAAACATCATCTAGTGATGTTTTCCCAGAGGTGCTGCCAAACCCACTAAATTACTCCAGCACTCCTTATTTTTCACTCCTTGAGTTAATCTGAATTGATCTACTGACTATTTACAACATTCTCCCTTTTATGTTAATTCTTTGCAACACAACTTTGATGTACATTTCACATTTTTCACCTTTCCTTTGTTTATTTCCTTTATTTTTAAATGTCCTCATTAACCCATCAACCAGACCATTTTTTATAATAAGGATTATTGCCATGACAAACCTGCCCTCATTTTATCAGCAAATGTCCTTGTTTTATCAATCTATTTCTCTTTTGTCACTCATTTCTCTTTCTGCTACTAGCTTGTTTTCTGATATCATTAGAATGGTTTCCACAGGTGCAGTTTCAGTTTTTATTTCAGATTTCCAATATGTGTGGTTTTCTGATTTTAATTTTCTGGACATTACTCTCTTGATCCAAAATAAAGTGGATTTTCTCCTTGAAACAAACAACATTCTTACTGGCTTGACAGTGTGGATGCAGAGATGTTTCTCCTAGTTGGGGGCGACTAGAACTGGCAATCTCAGTTTCAAAATAAGAGCTTGGACATTGAGGATTTTGATGGAAAGCCATTTCTTCACCCATAGAAAAGTGGACTTTTTGACCCAAGAGGAATGTGGAAGTTCATTCATTGATTGCATTCAGGGTTGATGTCGATAATTTTTGAGATATTAAGTGAATCAAGGGACATGGGGTCAATAGAGGAAAGTGGCACTGAGTTAAAAAGGTCAGCCATGATTTTATTGAACTGTAGAGAAGGTGAAAGGGGCCAAGTAGCAAATTCTTGCTTATGTTCTAAAAGAGGATTAACAGATCCAGAGCCAACGTTTAAACATATGTCAAATGATCAAAATCAATAAAGAGAAATGCTTAAGTAGAAAATACTTATTAATCCTCTTTGACTGGGATATAATGTTTAAATAGCAAAGGAAGGGCACAACAATCTGAAATGGTTTTGTAACCTTCAAAGAAAAGCCTGTTTCTCATTAAAATATCCAGTGACACCAAGCACATTTGCAGATCTTCCAGGATTGTTGCCGCAACCAGACAATGAATTTACTGTTGTGTATCGAACAATGCAGACAATGCTTGCCAATGAATGCTACTTAATGCACATGGACATTTAATTCATTTGTCACAATAGCAGACTTATCATTGCATTAATGACTTGTATGTAGGACAGAGATGCTGTTTATTTAGTAATGCTCATGGAACAAATGTAACCCTGCTCCTCCCAACTGCTCCCACTCTTATTTTTGTAAGCCATATTGTGAAGAACTGAACTCTTGTTTATCAATTTTTTACAAAATAGTATTTACAGTAATGTTATTGGAATATTGATTGAAATATAATGACTCAGAAATATCTGGGTGTGGACTTTCATGCAAAGTCACAAATCTTGAACCAGGTCAGTGTACCACTGGTGCTGCCGCGCAACTTGCTGACTTCAATTACATGCGCCTGATTCTGCATGACTCCCCACATTCACTCTGCAGGACCTCATCCATTTCCCTACCAATGTCATTTGTGCCAATGTGCACAATGACTTCCAGCTGCTTCCCGCTCCCCCCCCCTCCAAGAACTAACCGCTGAGAATGTTTTGCAGATGTTCAGAGATATCCTGGCTCCAGGGAGGGAATACATCATCCTGGTGTCTCTTTTGCTGCCACAGAATTTCCTGCCCCCCCCCCCCCAACTAATGAGTCTTCTATCATTATGGCTCTACCTGTTTTCACGCTTTCTTGCAGTGTGTAGGAGCCAGGTATGGTGCCTTAGACCTGACCACTGCTGCTCACCTCTGGCCAATCATCCCCCCCAACAGCGTCCAAAGGGGCATACCTTGTTGTCAAGGGCAATGGCCACAGGGGACTACTGAACTCTTGTGTCTACTCCCATTCCTGGTGATCACCCTTCTACTTTCTGCCTGGACCCTAGGTGTGACCACTTCACAATAACTCCTATATATGACCTCCTCCATCTCCTGGATGGCTCTAACTGCCATCTTTAATGCACTAGAAAGATTTACAGAAGAATGAAAAAACATAGTCCATACCTTATCCCGCCGTCAACCTCTTTGCTGAAGCCTGTAGAGCCAAAGCCTCACATTTAAACTCAGCACTCCAAACAGCTTGCTCCAATAGTGTCGGCCATCATTTTTATACACCCACTATGAACCAAAGATCCTAGAGCAAGCAAGATTGATCACTCGATGAAAAAGGCGTAGTACAGTCATGGGCAGATTCATGGGTAATTTTCAGTCCCATTTCCGTAACCGGCTTCCGTCTCCGCACCAAAGATCCCATAGGATACTAGTGTGGAGACGGAAGCCGGTTACGGAAAAATCCTCGTAAAAATAAAAGTTATTTGGGAAAAATCTTCTCCTCATCTTCAGAATTATAATTTATTAACACAAACTGTTTCCCCGCAACGTTGATTACACTGCGAGTCGGGTTGGGTCCGGTCGGGTTGGGTTATGGAAATGGATGAAAAAAAGGCCCATGTTTCGCTCCACGTTGCGTACTACACGTCAGCCCATTGCATTTAGAAGGAGTAGGCTATCTTGCTCCACTATAGGATCTTTGCAATGAACAGTCACTCCAGGATGCTAACTGCTGTCATTTACAAAAACTGAAAGAGCCATGAACTGACCGCTGACTTTTAAATGTCCCGCTCTTCTGATGCTGTTGGCAGTTACCCACGGAATATGACCTTCCATCCCACTTACTATTAATATTCTGATCATCTTCTTTCAATTGCAAAAACCGGTGATTTGAGTCTTCAAAACATTTTACATTGGCCTTGCTACTGATCACAAAATTAACGCACTAACTAGAAAGCAAATTAAATGGTTGAAAACAAAATTAAAACGCACCATTTAAAAAATGTTGGAACCTCTTTTGGAATTTTGGAAACCACATTTTCAATCCTTCATGGCACCGATCAACTTGCTAATAGAAACCCTTGGAAATATTTTTGACTTTCAATTATCTTCAGTATTACTCTGAAGAAAGTCTTATACCTGGGATGGCAGATATTTTGCAGGCAGTGCCCTCATTTAAAGGACACGGAAGTGTGTCTTTATCAAGAGCTTTTGGAGCTCTAATTCTACAAAAGTGAAAGCTTTTCCAAGAAACTGTTCATGCAGCTGACATTTTACATGCAACAAGTTTGAGTTCCTATTTGCATCCTTATGCACAGCATGGCAGTGGACTCAACTTATTTGCCAACAGCCTGCTGGGATTCCTGAGGGCAGACACACAAAAGCTGGATTAAAGACAGACAACACTGCAAAATCTCAGCAGGTCAGGTATAATCTATGGAAAGAGAAACAATTTATGTTTCAGAATCTAGGCCTCTTCATCAGAAGAGAAAGAGATTAAACAACATATGTAGGTAGCAGGGAAGGTGGAGGAGGGAATGACTTCTCTCCTCTGTTCTGATGAAGGATCGCAAAACTCCAACATTAATTGTTTCTATTTCCATAGATGCTGCCGGACCTGTTGAGTCTTTGCAGCATTTTTGTTTTTTACAGCACATTGCAAGCAGGGCTGCCAACATTGGGTGAGAGTTGGGAGTGAGAAATGGCGAGACCAAGCCCGAGTGAGCGTAGGGACAGGGGGGGTTGGGGGTGGGAGGAAGGTGTCCCCCCTCCCACCCTTTACGGAACTTTTTGCATTTTTCAGCTTGAAATTGTATAATATGGTGCATACTGTAGCGAGTTTTAACTTACACTTGAATGCAATATATATATATATATGCTTTAAATAGAGAGATGGATTAGCTATGAATAAGGTTAGAGTAAATTACATTCCTAATTACATTCCACAGTAGAGCCCAGGCTCTGATCCATACGTGCAACACATGAATGATCTTCGTGTATTCATGTATGGAAATCAGATTATAATCAAACACTTGGCCCATGTTGACCAACCTGGGTCTCACTGCACACCTGGTACTGACTCCAGTTGCATACCTTCTCTCATTCCTGTCCCTGAGTCCAGCCCTACACCTGGCCCACTATTCTACCCTGATCATAGCTGCTTACCTGCTTAGGTTCCCAGTGCTGAACACACCCCTAGTCCCAGCTTTGACTGCACACCTAGTACTATTCCAGACCTTGACTCTGGATGCTCACTTGGCCTTGCTCCTAGCCCCTTTGCACTGACAATATATCTGGCCCACACATAAAGCCCCATATCTGACCCCCTGGACTTAACCTATTACGTTCAAGTCCACAGGTGCTTAGCTAATGCAGTAATCCTTTATGGGGCACTTCACAGACCAAATTATGGATAACAACATTTGCTACATTCATTGGCTTCCTTGTTATCTGACATGCTAGTCACTTTGTCAAAGAAGTCATCAATTGGTTGAACACAATTCCCATCCATAAAATTATACTCAGTCAGCTGTATAAGTATTCTGATACCATTTCTTTCATTTTCGTAACAAACTGTTGTAAGTCATCAGGCTAATTACAAATCAATAACATTAGCCAATTCCGAAACATGAAGCGCTGAGCATTAGGATCCAAACATCATGGACAACTGGCCTCAGTTCCCCGCTCACATCTGGCAGTGTTCTCCATCTGAACTAGGGGCCGCGGAGCGTTTTTGAAAGTGGGGAGGCTGAGCGATCACTGATCACTGGCCTTGGGGGTACCCGGTGAGGGAGTGGAGCAATCGAGTGGGGAGAGGGTGTGGAAGAAGGGTGTCCCCCCTCCCAGGGTAGGAACATTTTGAAATTTGATGTATTAAAATCATGTTTTAGTGCATTGTAGAAGTATGATTTCAATGTTTTTTTGTATGAAGTATTTTTAAGAGGTAACTTTAAGGGGTAACTTTATCCACACAAAGGGTGGTGGGTGTTTGGAACAAGCTGCCAGAGGAGGTAGTTGAGGCAGGGACCACCCCAACATTTAAGAAACAGTTAGACTGATACATGGATAGGACAGGTTTGGAGGGATATGGACCAAAAGCAGGTAGCGTAGCTGGGACATGTTGGTGGGTGTGGGCAAGTTGCGCTGAAGGGCCTGTTTTCACACTGTATCACTCTATGACCACATTATACCTCCACCATGCATGAATGCTTCAAAATCAAGTGATCGAGTTTTATTGCCACATACTCAAGCATAGAAACGTAGAAAATAGGTGCAGGAATAGGCCATCGGCCCTTCGAGCCAGCACTGCTATTCAATATGATCATGGCTATTCATCGAGAATCAGTACCTCTTTCCTGTTTTTTCCCCATATCCCTTGATTTTGTGAGCTAAATGTAACTCTCTCTTGAAAACATCCAGTGAATTGGCCTGCACTGCCTTCTGTGGCAGAGAATTCCACAGATTCACAACTCTCTGTGTGAAGAAAGTTTGTCCTCATCTCAGTCCCAACTGGCCTCCCCTTTATTCTTAAACTGTAACCCTGGTTCTGAACTCCCCCTACATCGGGAACATTTTTCCTGCAGTTACAGTAAGTGAAAATCCAGCAGGCAAGCAGGATGCTTTCTCCAACCACCCCCATTTGAAGTCCACTATCTTTTTTTTTTTTTTTTTTTTAAATTTTTTTATTATAGAAACAATATATACAGAGTACACTCTTATGCGGCATTAAAAATTATATAATATACAAAATTATATAATATTGATTATCAATTGATACTGTTTGTGTTATTTGTAATGTTATCCATTATACATTTCCTGGTTATTTATTTTGTATGATTGGGAGTGTATGTAGTATATTCCTAAAATAAGCAATATACTCATACTTCTCATACCACACATATTTCTTCTAATTACCAAATACAAATCCCCCCTAATATAACTACATAACACCCAATCTTAACCAAACTTCTGTGATATTCGTGATATTTTCATAATATTAAGAGTGTTTGTATTATTATTAACTTTATATTTCAAAATTATTATATAGTTGAAAATGCGCAATTTTATATATAATTACAAATTTAAGACATCTATAAATATTTTCATACAACTAATAATATGTATATTCATACTAATATTAAGAATATATATAATATGTTTCTATACTTTTTTTCCTACTTAAAGATAGAAAGATAGAGATAGAAAGTAGAAAAATAGAAAAGAAAATGTGAAAAGTTTGGTGGAGATTAAAAATATTACTCAATAATCCATTCTTGGAGATACATTCATGATTTATTATATGTATTTCTTCATCCATTCAGATATTCAGGCCTCAGTCAAGTCCCCGCGCCGGACCATTATGACCCTGTAAATATTTAATGTATGGAGACCAAATCCCTTCGAAGAGATCTAACCTATCCATAAGGACAAGTCTCAATCTCTCCAAGTGAAGTGTCTCCGACATTTCTGTATTCCACATTTTAATTGTTGGGGATGCAGGGCCTTTCCAAAATTTTAGTATTAATTTTTTCCCAATTATTAGAGAATAGTCGATAAAATTTCTTTGATTCCTTGTAATTATTTGTTCCGTTTCAGGTATTCCAAATATTATTAACTTTGGATCAGGAATCATAGTAATATTAACAACATTCGAGATTATCTTAAATATTTCGTTCCAATATTCTACAATCTTCGTACAATTAGTGAATGAATGTGACAAATTTGCTTCTAAGATTTGACATTTATCACAAAGTCCACTATCTTCCACCGTTTCTACTCAGTGCCTGGTACCTACTCCCAGCAGCCACTGGTTGTCCTCCAGGATGCACCGAGCCGCAGCCTGATCCATGCCGGTCACCTGGGCGAATTTGGCGCAGAGACTCTCACGGCAGCGGCGCAACGCTTCCGATGCCTTGCACTGAGGCTGCTCCATGGCCGGAGCTGCAGTGAGCGACTCGCCAGCCCGGCAAACACTCGTTAGCCCCGCTCCCCGTCTGCATCTGTCCCCGTCGCTGCTTCTGCTTCCAACTCCCATGGCCCATGCAGTTGATATGAGTTTTGAAATTTTCGTTGATCACAGAATTTCTCATGACAGAGCGTGAGAAATTTGTGATCAGCGTGAGAATTTGGCGAAATGTGTGATTCTCACGCTCAGTGCATGGGAGTTGGCAGCCCTGCCTCTCTATCCCCCTCTCTCTTCTCCCCCTCTCTCTCCCGTCTCTCTCCCCCCCTCCCCATCTCTATTCTCCCCTCTCTCTCTCCCCCTCTCTCTCTCCCAGTCCCCCTCTCTCTCTCCCACTCCCTCCCCTCTGTCCACCTCTTTCTCTCCCTCCCACCTCACTCTCACCCCTCTCTCTCTCCCCCTCTCTCTCTCTCCCCCCTCTCTTCCACTCTCTCTCCTCTCACCCCCCCTCTCTCTCTCCCGCTCTATCTCTCCCCTCCCCCTCTCTCTCCCTCTCAGTCTCTCCCCCTCTCTCCTCTCACCCCCTCACTCTCCCCCTCTCAGTCTCTCCCGTTCCCTCTCCTGTCGCCCACTCTCTCGCTCTCTCCTTTCTTCCCCTCTCTCTCCCCTCTCTCTCCCTCCCCCTCCCCTCTCTCTTCCCCTATCTCTCTCTATTCCCCCTCTCCCCACCTCACTCTCCCCCCCTCTCTCTTGTCCCTGCTCTCCTCTCTCTCCCCCCCTTCTCCCCCTTTCCTCTCTCCCCCCCCTCTTTCCCCTCTCTATCTCCCCTCTCTTTCCCCTAACTCTCTCTCCCCTCTCCCTCCCTCTCTCTCTCCCTCTCTTTCTTCTCTCTCTCCCCCCCCTCTCTCTCTCCTCTCCCCCCCTCTCTCTCTCTCTCTCTCTCTCTCTCTCTCTCTCTCTCTCTCTCTCTCTCTCTCTCTCTCTCTCTCTCTCTCTCTCTCTCTCTCTCTCTCTCTCTCTCTCTCTCTCTCTCTCCTCTCTCTCTCTCTCTCTCTCTCTCTCTCTCTCTCTCTCTCTCTCTCTCTCTCTCTCTCTCTCTCTCTCTCTCTCTCTCTCTCTCTCTCTCTCTCTCTCTCTCTCTCTCTCTCTCTCTCTCTCTCTCTCCTCTCATCTCTCTCTCTCTCTCTCTCTCTCTCTCTCTCTCTCTTTTTCTGAGTTTTTGAGAGTTGGCAGCCTTGTTGCAAGTGTCTAGTCTTTTTGATTTTCAATAATTAGGTCACCTCTGTTGGCATCTTTCCCTTCAGGGTGCCCTGAAATTATTATTCACTTTGGAGCCAGGGGAGACAAACTGATGGCTCCACGTATATATCCAGCTTCACTGACACCTTTGGCTTCTTTCTTTCAGTACTGTCCTGACAGCCTCATTCTGTTTTTGTTATCATCGAGGAATTTCAATACAACTGTAATTAAAGACTATGACTGGTGCAGCTACCAGAGCTGCTGCCTTGCAGTTTTAGAGGCTCAAGTTAAATCCTGACCTCTACATGGAGTGTGCACATTCCCCCGTGACTGAATGGGATTCCTCCACGTGCTCTGGTTTCCTCTCACATCCCAAAGATGTACAGGTTGGTCGGTTAATTGGCTGATATAAATTGCCTTCTGTGTTTAAATGAGTTGTTTGACCTTGAAGAGATGATTATTTGGCCATTTAGCATGAACTATGCCCATTTCAGTTGTGTCAAACAAACTGTGATAAATTGTGTGATTCTTTAACAACATTTAAATTGAGAAATAGCTCTCTATCATTTTTTGTTGATTGAAGATGACCCACAATAGATCTTTTTGAAAGGGATATGTAGATATCTTGGTCAGCATGAACAAGTTGGTCTGACGGGCCTGACTATGTGCTGTATAACTTTGTGATTCTACAAAACACTCTGTGTTACAGTTGCACACAGACTGAGAAATTCAATGACGATGTTCACAGGACATCACTGTCAAGTTTCCCCTTGTAATGTCACACCGAAGGTGACATTGTTAGTTGCAAGTTTGTGCAGTTTTTACAATATTACACAGCAGGTGTGAACTTTGCAAACAGCTCCTAAAGCATAACACAATATGAGCAATTGTCGCAGCTACAGGGGAGTGTTGCAACTATACCAATATGAATGGGTCCTGTAATGATGAGGGTGGCAGGGTGGTGGAGGGAATAATCTTGGTATCTTGTGGTGCTTCCAATGGATCGGAGGGACTTAGATCGACTGCTGCATGACAGTGCCACTAGAGACATGCTTTTTGTTGAATGGGCCACAGGGATCATGCAACAATAAATGCAACAACATGATGTTCCTGACAGAACATTACTAAGTAGGACATGACATAAGTATAGTTTGTGAATGTCTGCATGCAGTGGAGAGAAGTATCTGGAGAGAAAATCCTTCTCTCCAGAGATGCTGCCTATCCCGCTGAGTTACTCCAGCTTTTTGTGTCCATCTTCGGTTTAAACCAGTATCTGTAGTTCCATCCTGCACATTTTGCCATGCCTACTCTGCATGTTTTTCTAGGCAGAAAAAAAGTAGTCTCTTTCTGTGAATGTATATTGTGTGCTGTAGCAGTGAAAACTATTTGTGTAATGTGTTAGGGATCTGCAGCAGAAGCCCGGAATGATTCAAAGAAGCAAATTGTGAGTGACTCGGGCCTTGACCTCCATGGACAAAGCAGACATGAAACATAGGAGATTTGTCGAATTCTCTGGGGCACAATGAATACAGAATACTAGCCTTTTAAAACATGTGGTTCCACGGGTAAGGCATTAGCAGAAGCTGGTTGTTATTTAAGTGGCAATGGCTGCCTCACCAACAGTCTGTTTGTTCTTTCCTTCTTTGTGTTTAATTGTACGTGTTAAATGTATGTTTTTAGAGTTCTTTAGCTTGTTTTATGTGGGGGGGGGGGGGGGGGGGGAGTGGGGAAACTTTTTCTAATCTCTCACCTCGACGGAGATGCGATTTTTTCCATATCGTACTTACCATCGTGATCCCTTTGCCAGGGGTCGATCTCGGAGCTCCAACCGTGGATGCTCGCGGACTTAACATCATGGAGCCAGTGGTCTCTGGTCAGAGACCGACTTTGGGAACTCCAAGCCGCAGGAGTTTCGATCTCCCCGACGTGGGAGTTTCGATCACCCCAACGTGGGAGTTTCAATCGCCCCGACGTGGGAGTTTCGATCGCCCCGACGCAGCGGCTACAACTGCCGGCTGCGGGTGCTTCGATCGCCCGATGGATGGTTCGATTGCTCTGACCGCGAGAGAATAAAGAGGAACAAGATTGGACTTTTTGGCCTTCCATTAAATTGAAGCATGTGGGGAATCCACTGTGGTGGATGTTTTATGTAGTTCTGTATCTTGTTGCCTTTTTTACGTATGGCTGTATGATAATTCACATATCACTGTACCTTAATTGGTACATGTGATAATAAAAGACCTCTGAAATCTTTGAAATAAGTAGGAACTTTAATTTTCAGACTAATGAATTGAAAATCTTCTTGAAGACGTATTATTTGTTGCAGTGTTGTTGACATTGTTTTGGGGGGAGTTTTATGCCAGAGAAACATTTCCTGGTTAGAATATAATCCCTGCCAAAAAACAAAGAGACCAATTCCCAACATGTGCCAAGGTTCCAAAATTTCTCAACACTGGGTTAATCCAATTTTAAAAAGCACAACAATGTTTTGGGGTCGTGTAAACAGATTTGTAACCCACCATGTCTAAATACATACAGATATATCATTATGTTTGATGTTTATAACATAGGCCATTCATTAAATAGACTATAGTGGCTGGATTTATGTTCCATGAGAAGAATTATGTGACCTATAGCCTTAGAATCCATTTCTACAACATTGCACCATTAAGTACAACAGCAGTCTTAAGAAGTGGTAACTTGCATAGTTTGAAGATGAGTTTTTGTGTGTTTTCTCCAAAAGTACAACATTTGGAAATAATTTGTATCACAAATGAAAAATACCAAAAAAGGATATTCATAGGTCAAAGTCTGCACTATATTGCAAGATACTAACAGAGACCCCAGAGAGTCTGCCATCTACAAATGAACAGACAAAGCCATTTATTACCAAAAAGCAACATAACATTTATTATTAAGGTACTTAAATTGTTTCTTGATGTGTTTCTAATAACAATTGTAACAGATAGGCATTGTACACTGTTTGACAAAAACATATCATAAGGTCATAGGAGCAGAATTAGGCCATTCAGCCCATCAAGTTACTATACCATTCAATCATGGCCTATCTCTCCCTCCTAACCCCATTCTCCTGCCTTCTCCACATAACCCCTGACACCTGTATTAATCAAGAATCTACTTATCTCTGCTTTAAAAATATCCATTGATGGCCTCTCCAGACACCGGGGGCAAGGAATTCCACAGATTCACCACCTTCTGACTAAAGATATTCCTTCTCCTTCCTAAAGGACGTCCTTCAATTCTGAGGCTATGACTAGTCCTAGACTCTCCCACTTGTGGGAACATCCTCTTCTTTTCAGAAGACAGAAAAGCTGGAAATCTCCAGGACCGGACAATGTTTCTCCCTCTACTCTCAAGCTCTGTGCCGAATAACTGGCACTGGTCCACACAGATTTTCAACCAGTCCCTGCAAACCTGTACTGTCTCTGCTTCAAAGTCTCCACTATTGCCCCTGTACCCAAAAAGGCAAGAATTACTGGTCTTAATGACTACAGGCTTGTCGCACTGACCTCCGTAGTCATGAAGACCCTTGAAAGGCTTGTGCTAGCCAAGCTGAAAAATATCACGTACTCCCTGCTGGACCCTCTGCAGTTTGCATATTGGGCCAATAGATCTGTGGATGACGCAGTCAACCTGGGCCTGCACTTCATCCTCCAGCACCTAGACCGCCAGGGGACCTATGCGAGGATTTTGTTTCTTGATTTTAGCTCAGCATTCAACATCATTGTGCCAGAGGTGCTACACTCCAAACTTTCCGAGTTGACTGTGCCTGAACCCCTCTGTCGGTGGATCACCAGTTTCCTGACAGACAGGAAGCAGCATGTGAGGCTGGGAAAGCACAGCTCAGACCCGCAAACCCTCAGCATAGGAGCGCCACAAGGCTGCTCTCCCCTCTCCTCTACTCTCTCTACACCAACAACTGCACCACCACAGACACCTCTGTCAAGCTTCTCAAGTTTGCAGATGACACAACCCTGTTTGGATTGATGCAGGATGGGGGAGGAATCTGCCTACAGACAGAAGTGTCACAGCTGTCATCCTGGTACCATCGCAACAACCTGGAACTCAATGCTCTTATGACAGTGGAATTGATTGTAGACTTTAGGAGAGCTCCCCCTCCCCTCACACCACTCACCATCAACAACACCACAGTCACATCTGTGGGACTCTTTTAAGTTCCTGGGAGCCATCATCTCCAAGGACCTTAAATGGGGGGCTACAATTGACTCTACAGTCAAAAAGGCACAACAGAGGATATACTTCCTGCGGCAACTGAGGAAACACAATCTGTCATAGGCAATGATGGTCCAATTCTATATGGCCATCGCAGAGCCTGTCCTCACCTTCTCCATCATGGTCTGGTTTGGCTCATCCACCAAGCACGACACCTGGAGGCTGCAGCGAGTCGTTCTTTTAGCTGAGAAGGTTTTTGGCTGCAACCTTCCCTCCATTGATGAACTGTACACCGCAAGGGCCAGGAAGCAAGGGTAAGATCATCTCTGAACCCTCTCACCCTGGCCACAAACTATTTCCCTCTGGAAGGCGACTCCGGACAGTCAAAGCTGCCACAGCCAGGCATAAAAACAGCTTTTTTCCAGGAGTAGTACCTCTACTCAATAACCAAAAATCTGTAGCCTCCTTTTGCTCTGGTATTTTATTTAATTCACATGTTTAATCAAAAATTAAATTTTATTATTAATGTTTAATGTTTTATGTATCATTCTTAATTGTCACTGTATGTCATGTTGTCACTTGTGGGCGGAGCACCGAGGCAAATTCCTTGTCTCCAAATGAATACTTGGCCAATAAACGTATTCATTCATTCATTCATTCATCCACTATCCATCCTTTCACTATTTGGTATGTTTCTGGAGCGCTGATATGGGTTCTTGGAGTGGCATTTTAAGCAGGGTGCAAGGCCACCAAATTCAAATCCATTTTCCTACCAAGCAGGGTGCAAGACCACCAAATTCAAGTGCAGTTTTTTACCACTTCGAGCAGGGTGCAAGACCACCAAATTCAAGTGCGGTCTCCTACCACTTCAAGCAGGGTACAAGGCCACCAAATTCAAGTGCGGTCTCCTACCACTTCAAGCAGGGTGCAAGGCCACCAAATTCAAGTGCAGTTTCATAATACTTCATGCTGGATCCAAGGCCACCAAATTCAAGTGCAGTTTCATATCACTTCATGCAGGGTGCAAGGCCACCAAATTCAAATGCAGCTTCATACCATTTCATGCAGGGTGCCACGCCACCACATTCAAATGCAGTTTCATACAATTTCATGCAGGGTGAAACCACCATAACACCACACCAAACACACAGTTCAGTAGACATTCAGTGTGTTCAGTTTATTCACAGCTCAGACAGAGTTGTGACCTCCCCCTCCCCCATCATGCAGAGACTGAGCCACACCCACACTACCGGGTTTTATAACCCTTCCCCCTCCCACCGGAAAAGGTGTGGCCTTCATGACAGGAGAGAGATTCTCAACATTTTTTTAACACTAATAACACTTTTATTTTTCATTGATGGGAAGTATCCTCTGCACCTGCTGAGCAGAGGGGGACTGAGTAAGATGGTCAAAAATCACAGCCGTAAGTGGTAGCGTTTTATCTAAAATCAATATACAGTGCAAACAGGAAGTTAGCCAAAGCACCCAAGCCACCATTTGCAGGCAGTGCCTTTTCACTTCAAGCCAAAGCCCCCAAACAAACATTTGCAGGCAGTGCCTTTTTACTTCAAACCAACCATATTTTCATTTTCAAACCACATTAAGGGCACTCACAGTTGAGTAGACATGTGTCCAGTGCTATTCAGAGCTCAGAGAGACGTGACCCTCTTGTTCCTCCATCTTGCAGAGACTGAGTGAGGCACACCACTTCCTGGTTTGATAGTCCCTGTCACTCCCTCCAGCAGGGGCAGCAGAGAGAATGGGGAATTTGTTAAAAACATTAATAGCTCTCTGATTTTTCATCGATGGGAAAAATCCTCTGGTCCCGGAAGGCGGAGGGTGGCTCTTTGCGAGCTGGCCAAAAATAACGGCCGAAGGTGGCGCCGTTCTCTCGGAAATCACGGCACAGCGAGCCAAAACCGGTCAAGATCAGACATTTAGTAATATAGATAGTGACACTTTTTGCAAGCATTTTAAAACCAATAGAGACACTTTTTGCAAGCATTTTAGAACCAATAGACACCTTTTGCAAACATTTTAGACCCAATAGATTCAGTTTCTGCAACCAATTTAGACCCAATAGACACTTTCTACAACCATTTTAGACCCAATAGACACTTTCTGCAAGCATTTAGAACCAATAGACACCTTTTGCAAGGATTTTAACACTAATAGACATTTTTTGCAAGCATTTTAGAACCAATAGACACTTTTTGCAAACATTTTAGAACCAATAGAGACACTTTTTGCAAGCATTTGTGAACCACTAGACACCTTCTGCAAGCATTTTAGAGCCAATGGACACCTGCAATAATTTCAAAACCAATAGAGACACTTTTTGCAAGCATTTTAGAACCAATCAAGACACTTTTTGCAAGCATTTTAGAACCAATAGCGGCAACAGACGGGATTCGAGGATGGTGTGCTGCCTTCCTGGTGCCAGGATCCAGGATGTCACGGACAGAGTGCTGAAAATCCTCAAGGGCGAAGGTGAACAGACGGAAGTGGTACTGCATGTCAGCACAAACGATGTCGGAAAGAAGGGGATGAATATTCTGCAGCGTGACTTTAGAGAGCTCAGAAAAATGCTAAAAAGCAGGACCTCCAGGGTTGTTATCTCCGGTTTGCTTCCAGTTCCTCGTGCTGGCGAGAGCTGGAACAGGGAGATACGGGACCTGAATGTGTGACTGAGTAACTGGTGCAGGGGGCAGGCATTTAGATTCTTAGATCACTAGGATCTGTTTTGGAGTAAGGGGGAACTGTACAAAAGGGACGGATTGCATCTTAACAGGTGGGGGACCACCATTCTGACAGGCAGGTTTGCCACTGCTACACGGGTGGTTTTAAACTGAATAAGAGGGGTGGGGTGTCAAATAAGATAGTCGACGATGGAGTTAAAGGGAAAGAGAGTAAAGGGATGGTTAATGACCCCAGAATTAACGGGAAAGGAAGCTCACAAAGGGATAGGAGAGTATGGCCAAGTGTAATAGGGATCAATGTGGAAGGTGAGATGCGTAAGGAATTAAAAGTATTGTATGTGAATGCGCGAAATATAAGATGTCAAGTAGATGAGCTTGAGGCTCAGTTAGAGGTTGGTAGATGACATTGTGGGGATTACTGAGACGTGGCTGCAGGAGGATCGGGCCTGGGAACTTAATATTCAGGGTTATACATCCTATAGAAAGGTCAGGCAGGTGGGCAGAGGAGGGGGGGGTAGCTCTGCTGGTGAGGGATGGAATTCAGCTCCTTGCGAGGGAAGACATAGGGACGGACGAGGTAGAGTCACTGTGGATTGAGTTGAGGAATTGTAAAGGCAAGAAGACACTAATTGGAGTTATTTACAGACCCCCAAGTAGTAGCCCGGATGTAGGGTGTAAGTTGCAGCAGGAGTTAAAACTGGCATGTAACAAAGGTAATGCCACTCTGGTGAGGGGGGATTTCAATATGCAGGTAGACTGGGAAAATCAGGTTGGTTCAGGACCCCAAGAAAGAGAGTTTGTAGAATGCCTCCGAGATGGATTCTTAGAGCAGCTTGTAATGGAGCTGACCAGAGTAAAGGCAATTCTGGATTTAGTGTTGTCCAATGAACCAGACATGATAAGAGAACTCGAGGTAAAGGAACCGCTTGGATGTAGTGATCATAATATGATTAGTTTTAATCTGCAATTTGAGAAGGAGAACATTAAATCGGAAGTGGCAGTGATGCAGTTGAACAAAGGGGACTATGAAGGCATGAGAGGGGAGCTGGAAAGGGATCCTAGCAGGAATGATGGTGGAACAGCAATGGCAGGAATTACTGGGCATAATCCGGAAGACGCAGGATCATTTCATTCCAAAAAGGAAGAAAGATTCTAAGGGGAGTAGGAGGCAACTGTGGCTGACAAGAGAAGTTAGGGATAGAATAAAACTAAAAGAAAAGATGTATAACACAGCAAAGAGTAGCCGGACGTCGGAGGATTAGGAAAATTTCATAGGACAACAGAAGGAAACAAAACGGGCAATACGGCTGAAAAGATGAAGTACGAGGTGAAGCTGGCCAGGAATATAAAGAAGGACAGTAAAAGCTTCTTTAGATATGTTAAGGGAAAAAGAGTAGCAAAGTCAAATGTGAATCCCTTGAAGGCAGACACAAGTGAAATAATTATGGGCAACAAGGAAATGGCAGAAGAGTTGAATAGGTACTTCAGATCCGTCTTCACTAAGGAAAACACAAACAATCTCCCAGATGTACTGGAGGACAGAAGATCTAAGGGGGTGGAGGAGCTGAAAGAAATTTTCATTAGGCAAGAAATAGTATTGGGTAGGCTAATGGGACTGAAGGATGATAAATCCCCTGGGCCTGATGGTCTGCACCCCAGGGTCCTCAGGGAGGTGGCTCTAGAAATAGTGGACGCATTGGTGATCATTTTCCAATGTTCAATAGATTCAGGATCAGTTCCTGTGGATTGAAGGATAGCTAATGTAATCCCACTTTTCAAGAAAGGAGTGAGAGAGAAAACGGGGAATTACAGACCAGTTAGCCTGACTTCGGTGGTGGGAAAGATGCTGTAGTCAATTATTAAAGAGGTAATAATGGAACATTTGGATAGCAGTAAAAGGATTAGTCCAAGTCAACATGGATTTATGAAAGGGAAATCATGCTGGACTAATCTTCTGGGATTATTTGAGGATGTGACAAGTAAAATGGATGAAGGGGTGCCAGTGGATGTAGTGTATCTAGACTTTCAGAAAACCTGATAAGGTCCCGCATGGGAAACTAGTGACTAAAATTAGAGCACATGGTATTGGGTGTTGACATGGATAGAAAATTCGTTGGCAGACCAGAAGCAAAGAGTAGGAGTGAACGGGTCCTTTTCAGAATGGCAGGCAGTGACGAGTGGAGTGCCGCAAGGCTCGGTGTTGGGACCACAACTGTTTACCATATATATATATAAATGATTTGGAAGAGGGAATTAGGAGCAACACTAGCAAGTTTGCAGATGACACAAAGCTGGGTGGCAGTGTGAACTGTGAAGAGGATGTTAGGAGGTTGCAGGGGGACCTGGACAGGTTGAGTGAGTGGGCAGATTCGTGGCAGATGCTGTATAATATAGATAAATGTGAGGTTATCGACTTTGGTGGCAAAAGCAAGGGGGCAAATTATTATCTCAATGGGGTTAGGTTAGGTAAGGGGGAGGTACAGCCAGACCTGGGTGTCCTTGTACACCAGTCACTGAAAGTTGGCATGCAGGTACAGCAGGCAGTGAAGAAAGCTAATGGAATGTTGGCCTTCATAACAAGAGGATTTCAGTACAGGAGTAAAGAGGTTCTTCTGCAGTTGTATAGGGCTCTGGTGAGACCACATCTGGAGTACTGTGTATAGTTTTGGTCTCCTAATATGAGGAAGGACATCCTTGTGATTGAGGCAGTGCAGCGTAGGTTCACAAGATTGATCCCTGGGATGGCGGGACTGTCATATGAGGAAAGATTGAAAAGACTAGGCGTATATTCACTGGAGTTTAGAAGGATGAGGGGGGATTTTATAGAAACATAAAATTATAAAAGGACTGGACAAGCTAGATGCAGGAAAAATGTTCCCAATGTTGGGTGAGTCCAGAACTAGGGGCCATAGTCTTAGAATAAAGGGGAGGTCATTTAAGACTGAGCTGTGAAAAAACTTTTACCCAGAGAGTTGTGAATTTATGGAATTCCCTGCCACAGAGGGCAGAGGAGGCCAAATCACTGGATGGATTTAAGAGAGAGTTGGATAGAGCTCTAGGGGCTAGTGGAGTCAAGGGATATGGGGAGCAGACAGGCAGGGGTTATTGATAGCGTACGATCAGCCATGATCACAATGAATGGCGGTGCTGGCTCGAAGGGCCGAATGGCCTCCACCTGCACCTATTTCCTATGTTTCTAATAGAGACACTTTTTGCAAGCATTTTAGAACCAATAGAGACACCTTCTGCAAGCATTTTAGAACCATTAGAGACACCTTATTGCAAGCATTTTAGAACCAACAGAGGCACTCTTTCAGCAAGCATTTTAGAACCAATAGAGATACTCTTTCAGCAAGCATTTTGGAACCAATAGAGACACTCTTTCAGCAAGCATTTTAGACCCAATAGAGACTCTTTTTGCAGGCATTTTAGACCCAATAGAGACACTTTTTGCAAGCATTTTAGAAACAATAGAGACACCTTTTGCAAACATTTTAAAACCAATAGACACTTTTTGCAAGCATTTTAGAACCAAGAGACACTTTTTGCAAGCATTTTAGAACCAATAGAGACACTTTTTGCAAGCATTCTAGAACCAATAGAGACACTTTTTGCAAGCATTTTTGAACCAACTGACCTTTTGCAAGCATTTTAGAACCAATAGACACGTTTTGCAAGCATTTTAAAACCACTTTAAGGGCACTCACAGTTGAGTAGACATGTGTTCAGTGCTATTCAGAGCTACATGACCCTCTTGTTCCTCCATCTTGCAGAGACTGTGAGGCACACCACTTCCTGGTTTTATAGTTCCTCCCCCTCCCTCCAGCAGGGGCAGCAGAGAGAATGGAGAATTTTTAAAAAACATCAATATCTCTCTGATTTTTCATCGATGGGAAAAATCCTCTGGTCCCGGAAGGCGGAGGGGGGCTCTGTGCGAGCTGGCCAAAAATGATGGCCGTAGGTGGCGGCGTTCTCTCGGAAATCACAGCACAGCAAGCCAAAACCGGTCAAGATCAGACTTTTAGTAATATAGATGTGTGTGTGTGTGTGTGTGTGTGTGTGTGTGTGTGTGTGTGTGTGTGTGTGTGTGTGTGTGTGTGTGTATTTGTATGTATATATGCATCCACAAGATGTATAAAATATATCAACCATATTTAATCTGTTTCATACTGAATTTACCTTATGCTATGATGGATGTGAAACACCACAAATAAAACTATCAAAATGTGCCAATGAAAAAAAAGGAAATCTCCAGAAGGTATCAGTCTAACATTGAAATTAATTGAATTCTGTCTGGACTAACTCCATACAACAGATATATTTTCCATTATGTTCCATAGATATCAGTCCTGTGTTGGTGAGATACTGTTGTCCGTATGTAGAGAGTGCTGCAATAAAAATAGGACATCCATTGTCCCGTATGAATAAAATGCCAAATATAAACTACCAAGAGCTGTGTATCTATATTACTAAAAGTCTGATCTTGACCACTTCCTGTTGTTCTGTAAATTGATTTCTTTTTAAATGCTGCCACTTACAACTGTGTTTTTTGGCCATCTTACTCAGAGTCCCCCTCCGCAAGAGACAAGAGGACTTTTCCCATTGATGAAAAATAAAAGAGTTATTAGTGTTTAAAAAATGTTGAGATTCTCTCTCCTGAAGGCCACGCTCCTTATGGAGGGACTATAAAACCCGGAAGTGTTGAGTGCGTCAGTCAGTCTCTGCAAGATGGGGGAGCAAGAGGGTCATGTCTCTCAGTCTGAGCTGTGAATAACACTGAACACATGTCTACTAAACTGTGAGTGGTTTTAATGGCCTGTCAGTGCCCTTAATGTGGTTTGAAAATATAGTTTGGAAATGCTAAAGCTGTGTTACCTTTGGTTTGGAAATGCCAAAAGAGTTATTAGTGTTTAAAAAATGTTGAAATTCTCTCTCCTGTCAATCACGCCATGAAGGGCATGCCCCTTCTGGTGGGAGGGGGGAGGGACTATAAAACCCAGAAATGTGGGCGTGGCTCAGTCTCTGAAAGATGGAGGAGGGAGAGGTCCGACTCGCTGTCTTCAGTGGCCTTGGACCCTGCTTGAAATGGTATGAAACTGCACTTGAATTTGGTGGCCTTGCACCCTGCTTGAAATGGAATTTCAAGGAATAGCCATGAGTCAACCGCCAGCCCACCAGCCGTGAGTGAGTGAGTGAGCTGCCAGCACAACAGGCTTGAGTGACTGAGCCGCCAGCCCAAGAATCCATTCGGCCCACAATGTCTATACTAGTCCTCTGTAAACCAGTCCCTTTAGCCCACAACACCAGAAAGCCTCCCCCCCCCCCCACAGGCCACCAATATTGGAATTGGTGGAGAGGTGGAATATTGCGTTGGGGGACCAGCCCTCACGTGTGATGCTGGGACCCAATGGGTCGTACTTAGTCTAGTAGTATTCTAAATGTGTCCTTGTCAATAAGATGCATATTCTAAATCATAGTCATACAATGGAAGTGCATTTCCTGTATCTGTTACCAAAAATCACCTGATAAATAGATGATGTACATGAGAAAATAATTAGGTATAGGAGATGGTAGAGAGGACTCATATCATTATCATTCCTGGTGCCCCTTCATTTATTATTTTTTCTTGGTCTATACATTGCGTAAACCTATGTACCGCCTGGTCTCGACCTGAAATGTCACCTATTCCTTCTCTCCATAGATGCTGCTTCATCCGCTGAGTTTCTCCAGCATTCTCCTGGTCCATCTTCTTTGGTAATATTGATATATTTCAGGACATCATTGTTCTCTTCCCTAATTTCCATGAACTTCTCCATGGAAAATACAGGACTTTTAAGACCTCACCATTAGTTGTGGCTCTACACATAGATGATCACATTGATTCTTAAGGGAATCTTAACATGGAGTTGAGGTAGTGAGAATTCTGTGCAGGTGAATGTGGTAACGGAAGAAATTTGGCACAGCGTGTACTGTAAACTGTAGAGGTGCTGTCCAGAATGGTACCTCAGAGGGAGGCTATTTAAACCTCTATGCTGATGCTGGCTGAAGCACGTGGCACTTGGTGCACATGGGCATGTCAACAATAAAACCATAGCCAAGATATTTTGTTTTGTTTAATATAAATTATGATGCTGATGGCTTTATTTAATGATCTGTTTGCCTAGTTAGCAGCAGTTGATGTCAGAGTTAATGCCTATCGGCAATATGATTAATGCTGCTTCCAAATTGGATGATCGTTGTTGTAGGATTAATAATCATTACTAGTCTCATGCATGATAACACTGTTACCAGAAAATATGGCCAAACGTTATCAAATTGTATGTGGAAGGGCACTGACAGTAACTGCTGGTAACTAGGCAAACCGAATATTAAATAAAACCCAAACCATCCTGATTTACATGAAACAATGAAGGCTACTGATAAGGAAGTTAGACTCCAGCAGGCAGTTGTAAGGTGTAAGGAGTTCAGTAGTGTCATGGGTGCATATCATTCATTATTTGTTATCATATCAGAAGCAATTTCTCCATTCCCATTCGCACATTTTTTCTTTCTCCTGCCTACCTTGGCATCTCCACACCCACCATCTCTCTGCTGGAAGAACAGGCTGCCAATCTGGGACTTCTGCCAACACTGCTCTACAGCTGACTTTTGTGACTTTGCATGAGTAGCTTAACTTTGCCTTCATTTTTTAATGTTCCCTTCTTTCTTTTGGGAGGCTCTCCTCTGTTGAAATATAGACAAAAAAGCTAAGTTCTAGCACACCCTGGCACTGCCAGATTGAAATAGATATTTTGCAATTACCCTACGACCTTCCAAATAATACCTGTGTTGCCCATGCACAATTTGGGGATTGATTGTGATGGTTAATATATTAGTGATGGTAATTGTATGTTCATAGTGAGTAATCAGCAGAAGTATATGCCATTATGTATATCACTATGCATTGTTAATTTGATACCAGTGGTACAATTTTGGAGAAGAGCCCTTCCAGAACATCCCACCCAGGACTTCACATGACTAAAGACATGCTCAACAGCAAAACAAAACCACACCAGTGCTATTTAAAGGGATTATTCACTTGTAACAGTTTTACTTCAATCACAAGGAGTGGTCGGAGGGAATAGTGTAGATGCAATTAAGAGGAGCAAGTATTTGTGGAAGAAAGGCACAGACGATTAACCTGATAGATATATCGGCAAAACATGGGATGTGATAAGTACAAAAGCTGGCATGCACTGTTAGGCTGAATGGCTTCTTTCCACGTTGTACATCTTATGCAATCCTATGTTATTGATAGCTTCTGGCTGTTGCTACATTTATATAAGTGATGATACTGTATACAGTTGCTTAAAGTTGAAAAACTCTACAGGAAGCGGACGAATGGCAAGAAGGTGAGGCAGAAGGATTCTTAACAGCAAGCTATATCCACGAGGGTTATTCCAGGAGCAATTCTTCTTGATCCTCAGTGACAAAGAATTTGCAGGACATCTATATTTCAATAATAGATGGCATATTTTAACATGTTTGCTGAGATATGCCATCTACTAATTGCAACCCTACAAGAGGTTTACATGCACTACATGTCAACTTAAACTTGAATTGAAATGGATTCCACACTCCAAAGACGTACAGGTTTGTAGGTTAATTGGCTAGGGTTTGTGTACATGGTATAAGTGTAAATTGTCCTTAGTGTGTGTAGGCTTGTGTTAATATACAGGGATCGCTGGTCGGCGCAGACTCGGTGGGCCGAAGGGCCTGTTTCCACGCTGCATCTCTAAAACTAAAACTAAATAAAGTAGCATTGTTAGACGTAGTTCTGGAAAATGAGCAAGTGCCAGCAGGGACATGTAAGAAATAGTGATCATAAACTGAGTGAAGAAGGGTCTTGACCCGAAACGTCACCTATTCTTTTCTCCAGAGGTGCTACCTGACCTGCTGAGTTACTCTACTTTTTTGTGTCTATCTTCGGTTTAAACCAGTATCTATAGTTCCTTCCTGCACATAAACTGATAAGGTTTGGAATTAATATGGAAAATAATCCAGGCTTCTTCAAGATAAAAACATTTAATTAGAGACGGAGCAATGTCAATGGGAAGAGAGATCCAACCTGGGTAAATTAGAACTAAAGTTTGGAAAGCTAAATTGTAATTGAGTAACTTGAGGAGATGCTTCAGCTATTGTTTGTATATATGCCCTAGAGCTGAAAGAGTGAGGAAATTGTATCTTGAACTCTATGGATGGTTCAAATGATAGAGGGGAAGATAGAGCATAACAAGGTAAATGACAGATGCTATGTTATTGATATGTGAAATCCAGATTGATTCAGAGGGGAAGTTCAGAGGGGAAATAAAATGAGAACTGTGAACTGCAGAGAGGTAGAAAGAAAGAAATAAGTATAGATAGATAGCGAGAGAGGGGTAGAGATGTAGCACTATCCCTTGATCTGGAAGATCTGGGCTACAAATGATAAAAGGCAAACCAAAAAATTGTTATGCAAACAAGAATAGGTTGTAGGAGGCTGGGTGAAGTTAATCAGATGAAATGATGCCAGAATAACAACTTTGCTCTCAATATCAGCAAGACCAAGGAGTTGATTGTTGGCTTTAGAAGAGGAAGGCCAAAAATCCATAAACCTGCATGCATTGACAGTGGTGAAGAGAGTTAACAACTTCAAATTACTGGGTGTGCATATCACTGAAGATCTGTCTTGGACCCAGCACATAGATGCAATCATAAAGAAATTCCATCAACGCTTCCACATCCTCAGAAGACTCAGGAGATTCGATATATCGACGAACATTCTCTTGAATTTCTACAGGTGTACTGGTTACATTATGTTAACGAAGAAACTGCAGATGCTGGAGAATCGAGGGTTACACAAAAAGCTGGAGAAACTCAGCGGGTGCAGCAGCATCTAAGGAGCGAAGGAGATAGGCGACGTTTCGGGTCGAGACCCTTCTTCAGACTGGTCAGGGATCAGGGAAACGAGAGATATAGACGGTGATGTGAGAGATAAAGAACAATGAATGAAAGATATGCAAAAAAGTATCGATGATAAAGGGAACAAGCCATTGTAAGCTGTTTGTGGTGTGAAAATGAGAAGCTAGTGCGACTAGGGTGGGGGAGGGAGATAGAGATAGAGGGAATGCCAGGGCCCGAGGGCTGAGATAGAGGTGGGAGGGGGAGGAGACAGCAGGGATTAAACAGAATTGAGAAAATTCAATGTTCAAGCCCAAAGGATGCAAACTCCCCAAGCGGAATATGAGGTGCTGTTCCTCCAACTTGCGGTGTTGCTCACTCTGGCCATGGAGGAGGCCCAGGACGAGAGGTCGGATACGGAATGGGAGGGGGAGTTGAAGTGCTGAGCGACCGGGAGGTCGGGTTGGTTTTTGCGGACGGAGCGGAGGTGTTCGGCGAAACGATCGCCAAGCCTCCGCTTGGTCTCACCGATATAGATCATCTGGCATCTGGAGCAGCGGATGCAGTAGATGAGGTTGGAGGAGGTGCAGGGTGAACCTCTGTCGGACCTGGAAGGACTGCTTGGGTCCCTGAAAGGAGTGGAGGGGGGAGGTGAAGGGACAAGTGTTGCATTTCTTGCGGTTGCAAGGGAAAGTGCCCGGGTAAGGAGTAGAGCGGGAGGGGAGGGAAGAATTGACCAGGGAGTCGCGGAGGGAGCGGTCTCTGCGGAAGGCAGACAGGGGGGGGGAAATGGGAAGATGTGGCGGGTGGAGGGGTCACGTTGGAGGTGGCAAAACTGGCGGAGGACTATCTGTTGTATTTGCCGGCTGGTGGGGTGAAAGGTGAGGACCAGGGGGACTCTGCCCTGTTTGCGAGTGGGGGAATGGGGAGAGAGGGCAGTGTTGCGGGGTATGGAGGAGACCCTGGTGCGAGCCTCATCAATAGTGGGGGAGGGGAATCCCCGTTCTCTGAAGAATGAGGCCATTTGTGATGACCTGGTGTGAAACACCTCATCCTGGGAGCACCTCATCCTCCCACCCTGCTTCCTGTAAGTCCTCATTTAATCTTAGTATTATGCTGTGAATAATTGGATTCTTCTTATATATTATATTGTTCAGTTTCATCGGAGAAAGAATCGCTCCTATATTATAGGGGGAACAATCCTCTTTCTCCATTCTTATCCAATCTACTTGTTGGGCACAACTATCCAACCAGTAAATTATATTTTTAATATTCACTGCCTAATAGTAGTACAACAAATTAGGGAGTGTCAGTCCCCCAAATTCTTTAGATTTACACAGATGATTTCTTTGAATTCTATGTGATCTATAGTCCCATGTGAAATTTGTAATATCAGAGTCTAGTTTTTTAAAGATTTTTTTTGGTAAATATATTAGTAATGATTGAAATAGGTACAGTATTTGTGGTAAGAAAATCATTTTTATAGCATTTATTCTGCCTATTAAGGACATCGGCAGAATTTTCCAGCATTTAATCAACGCATTCAATTTAGTTAATAAAGGCATATAGTTTGCATTAAATAATGATTTATATTTTCTAGTAATTTGGATACCCAAATACTTGAATTTTTCTGTTGCAATTCTAAAAGGGAATTTCAACAGGTGTGTCGGCTTTTGAGGTTTTATTCCAGTTTCATAATTTCGCTTTTATTCCAGTTTATTATATATCCTGAAAAAGAACCAAATTCCTCTATTAAATTTAATATATTTGGTATGCTAATTTGCGAATTTGTAATATAATAATATGTCGTCTGCATATAATGAAATTTTATTATTTGAGTGTTTGGTATTATATCCATGAATATTCGGATGACTTCTTATACTTTCTGCTAAAGGCTCTATCACAAGTGCAAATAGCAGGGGCGATAATGCACACCCCTGTCTATTGCCCCTTGATAATTGGAATTTCGGGGATAATATATTATTAGTCAGTATTCTAGCCGTCGGCCTATCATATAATAATTTTACACATGAGATAAAATTATCTTCCATATTAAATTTTTCCAATACTTTGAATAAATATTGCCATACTACTTGATCAAAAGTTTTTTCTGCATCCAGTGAAATAATTGCTACGTCTTCCTCTTCAGTTTTATGTGAGTACATTATATTAAACAGACGTCTCAAATTGTTGAAGGAGTATCTCTTGGGTATAAACCCCGTTTGATCCAGATTTATTAGTTTGCTAACATATTTACTCAATCTTCTCGCTAGGGTCTTTGCTAATATTTTTTTATCTGTTTTTAGCAGTGCTAAGGCTCTATATGAGCCTGGGTCTTCTAGATCTTTATCCTTTTTAGGTATAAGTGAAATAGTTGACTTGGTTAGTGTTTCTGGTAATATATTTTCTTTAAAAGCATGTACATATAAATTTTGTAAGCGTGGTGAAATTACCTCGTAGGATCTTTTATAGAATTCATTACTAAAGCCATCCGGTCCTGGTGTTTTACCATTCTTCAACGAATTTATTGTTTCTTCTATTTCCTTAAGTGTAATCTGAGCTCCTAATTCCTCTTGTTCCAACGTATTGAGTTTTGGAAGATTACAATTGTCTAAGAAATTTGTAATTTTAGTATTATTTGCAGAGGTTTTAGATGCATATAGATTTTGATAAAATTGAGCAATTCATTTATTAATGTCTTTAGGTAATGTTAATAATTTACCTTTATCTGATTTAATTTTTAGTAAGAGTATTTTCCGTTATCACCGAATTCGAAGTTTTCTTGTTTTGTAATTTGAAATAATCTTATTCTTACTGATAAAATTTTATTCAATTTGTATTTTAATATTGTTATCTTATTATGTTTATGGTTGGTTCTTTGGCATTTTCTAGATCTAATTGTCTAATTTGTTGTTCTAAATGCAATTGTTCAGTGTTGTTCTTTTTATTTTGGAAAGCTTGATATGAAATTATAGTTCCTCTAATAAATGCCGTAAAAGTTTCCCAAAATAAGGAGTGTGAAATACCTGGTGTATCATTTGTCTCAAAGAAGAATATCATCTGCTGTTTTAAATATGTACAACCTTGTAAGTTGTTTAAAATTTGGGGGTTAAACCTCCAGAATGATTTTTTTATTAGACATTCCTTCAATTTTTTTTTAAAGTTAACGGGGAGTGATCAGAAATAATACTATTATGATATTTAGAGTTATATGTATAGGGAATTTTCGTGTCCACTAAAAAATAGTCGATATGTGAATACGTTTTATGTACCGTTGAATAAAATGAGTATTCCCTACCTACTGAATTAGCAATTCTCCATACATCTGTTATGTTTGTGTTTTTTATGTATGTATTTAGGAGTTCACTAGTTTTAGATTTAATGTTAATCCTTTTTTGTTTTGCTGATTTATCCAGATATGGATCTAGAACAAAATTGAAATCTCCCCCTATTATCACATTTTGATAGTTTTTTGATAAATATTTTTATTAGTTGTAGAAACATATTAATAAGAAATACTTATTAGATACATTCATAATATTATTAATATTAACATTTAAGACTTTATGTTTCTATACACTTTTAAAATTTTTATAAAGTAGGAAGAGATAGAGAAAAATAATATAGAGAATAAGGAAGTGAATGGAGTATTAATCAATAATCCATCATTGGAGATATAACCATGATTTATTATGCGTAATTCTTCATCAATTCTATTATTCAGGTCTCAGACAAGCCCTCGCACTGAGCCACTTTGACCCTGTAAATATTCAATATAATGGAGACCATATCCCTCTGAAGTGAGATCCAACTTGTCCATTAGGACAAGCCTCAATCTTCCAGATGGAGTGTCTCCGACATTTCTGTATTCCACATTTTGATTGTGGGGGATGTAGGACCTTTCCAGAATTTTAGTATTAATTTTTCCCAATTATTAAACCATAATCAATAAAAGATTCTTTGATTCGTTGTTTATTAATTGTCTGTTTCCAGTATTCCTAGTATTATTAACATTGAGATCAGGTCAGATTCATATTAACAACATTTGAAATTATCCTAAATATTGCTATCCAAAAATTTTGTAATTTTTACACAATTTGTAAATGAGAGTGTCAGATTAAGCTTCTAAATGTTGGACATTTATCACATATGGGAAATACTTTTGGAAAGATGTTATGTAGTTTGGATTTTGAATAATGTAGTCTATGTAGTATTTTAAACTGTATAAAAAGAGTGTCTAGCATTTTAACGAACAATGGTGTATATGTTGTAAACTTTCGTCCCATACTTCTGGTCTTATAATTTGACCTAATTCATTTCCCCAAGATTGTCTATATATTTCTGTTGATGGGACATCATTTTCCATAGGATTATATATATATATATATATATATATAATAATATATATATATTATATATAATATATATTTATATATATAATATATGAAATCAATTTTTTTTCTGTGGTCGGATGTTTATTTAGACATTCATCTAAAATGTCTGTCTTTCTATTTCTAAAGTTCCTGTGTGTTTGCTTTTACATAGTCCTCTGATTTGTAAATATCTAAAACAATCTTTAGAATGTAGTCCATAAATTTGTTGTAATTCTTGAAATGAAAGGAAAGAGTTTTCCTTGTAAGATCACCCATCTTAATAATTCCCTTGTTTTTCCATTGTAAAAAAGCCTTTATCCATCATTGAAGGTTTAAATGTAACATATTTACAATGGTAAGGGCTAGTGGTATAGATTTCAGTTTTAATGTTTTCTTTATTTGTTTCCAAATACGTATTCCACTTTCTATTATCGTGTTTTCACTATAGGTTTTCTTACCTAAATTAATATTAGCAAATATTATTGAACTGATTTCAAAAGGAGAACAATCTTCTTTTTCCATATTTAACCAAATTGGTTGGTTATCTGTCTCTTCTAACCAAAAATTCATATTTTTTATATTAACTGCCCAGTAATAAAACATAGTTTGGTAGTGCTAAACCTCCATTTATTTTTAATTTACATAAATGTTTTTTATTTATTCCATGGCTCTTATAATCCCAAATAATGTTAGTAACTAGGGAGTCCACCTTCTTAAAGAAATTTTTAGGAAGATATATCAGAATTAATTGGAAAAGATATAATAATTGTGGAAGAAAAATCATTTTTATTATATTCATTTTACCTAACATTGAAATGGGTTTAGAGAGTTTTCCAATATACAAATATTCGTATTTAATTTATTCAATAATAGTTGGGAAGTTAGATTTAAATAAAGAATCAAATCTTTTTGTTACATAAATTCCAAGATATTTAATTTTTTCATTTGTTATCTAAAAAGGAAATTGTTGTAATATGTGTAAGTTATTTACCGTTAGTTGTCATAATTCACTTTTATTCCAATTGATACTAATAATCCTGAAAAAGATCCAAATTCAGTTATTAATTTTAACAAAATTTTGGATACTAATTTCTGGTTTTGTGATATAAAAGTAATACATCATCCGCATAATAAGGAAATGTTATTTTTAGTGTCTCTAGTATCATACCCATATATTTCAGGATGTGATCTCACCCTCTGAGCTAACGGTTTCTATTGCAAGTGCAAACAGTAGGGGGATAAAGGGCAACCATGTCTTACAGCCTCGAGATAAATTGAATTTAGTTGATAAACATTTGATTTGTTATTATTCTAGCTGTTGGTTAGTATATAATAATTTGAATCCAAGTAATGAACTTCTCTCCCAATTTAAAAGTTTCCATAACCGAAAACAAATAGGACCATTCCACCTGATCGAAGGCTTTCTCTGCATCTAATGAAATAACTACTAGATCTTTTTTAATACCTCTTTTCGAATATATAATATTGAATAACCATCTCAAGTTATATGAGGAATATCGCTTTGGTATAAATCCTGTTTGATCAGGGTGAATTAATTCATTAATAACTGTGCTTAGCCTTTGTGCTAATATTTTGGTTAATATCTTTTGATCAGTATTTAAAAGAGCTATAGCTCTAAATGATCCTGGTTCATCCAGATCTTTGCTTATTTTAGGTATAAGTGTTATAATAGATGCTATTATACATTCCGCTCTGTCCCCTTGACCAATTATTATTAAAAGGAAGAGAGGCTGGTTCAAAATTAAAAAATATATATAAGATAAAAAGCATTTCAAATCTAACTATTCGAATGCATCTTCAAAAAATCCAACATTAAATATACACTCAAATATAACAGTAACTATGTTAGTTATATCCCCATGTCTGCCGATATACCAACAGTTATTACATTTCACTCCCCAATTAAGTCCCATTCTTTTATATTAGACAGCAGCAGGGTCCAAGGGGTTAACCAGATTCAGACCCTCAGATAATTTCCAAGTATCTGAATCTCCTCCCCCCCCTTTTACGCACAGTTTAAACTAGTTCTACTATATCCATTAAGTTTGTTAGTATATTGTTGATACTTATCGATCATATTTAACTCATTATTCTTATACTTAGAAGTTAATTAACATCATGAGATAAACCCCCCATTTCCCCCTTAGGGGAGTCAGTCATTAATACGCTGTGCATCAATATCACACAATAATGGGTTATTGTTGTTGAGTTAGTTCTATTAGTTAAATGTTTTATGTTAGTGTATAATTGTATGTTGCTTAAGTCATATTTTTTTGTATACAAGTCCGTTAGTATTGTTTTCTCGTATTCCCAAATTCCATTTGTTTTCCACCACGGTTTCTCCTGTTTTTCAAGTCCTTCATTCAGAGTGAAACATAAAGTTCGACCTTGAATTAACATTCCAGACAAAGTGTCTAGACAGCACCTTGTGGAGAAATCCGCCATCTTAACAAGAGCAGGCTTTTTAAAATAAAAAAGTCCTTCGCCGCTTTTTCTCTGTAATGTTGTGGGAGATCGACTCCTGATAATCAGTCGACCTCCTTTGCGATACCTTGTGCATTTTTAAATGCCTCTTCTAGGTAACTCTTTTAATTTTAATTGATGGGAAAAATCCTCGGCACCTGATGAGCGTAGGGGGACTCTGAGTAAGATGGGCAAAGATCACAGCTGTACGTGGTAGTGTTTTTTCTAAAATCAATATAAAGCGCAAAAAGGAAGTGGTCAAGATTAGACTTTTAATTATATAGAAGGCAAGGCAGCTTTAATTAGGCAAGGCAGCTTTAATTAGGCAACACAGCTTTAGCACTTTCAAACCAATGGCAATACAGCTTTAGCATTTCCAAACCAAAGGCAAAGCAGCTTTAGCACTTTCAAACCAAAGGCAACGCAGCTTTAGCACTTTCAAACCAAAGGCAAGGCAGCTTTAGCACTTTCAAACCAAAGGCAAGGCAGCTTTAGCACTTTCAAACCAAAGGCAAGGCAGCTTTAGCACTTTCAAACCAAAGGCAAGGCAGCTTTAGCACTTTGAAACTACATTTTCAAACCACATTAAGGGCACTGACAAGGTCAGTAAAACCACTCAGTTTAGTAGACATGTGTTTAATGTTATTCACAGCTCAGACTTGCAAAGAACTGAGGCAGCTCCACACTTCCGGGTTTTATAGTCCCTCCGGAAGGGGCGTGGCCTGCAGGAGAGAGAATCTCAACATTTTTAAAACACTAATAATCAATATACAGTGCAACAGGAAGTGGTCAAGATAAGACTGTTAGTAATATAGATTATTTTGATCACAACTGGAAATCACATTTTAGACTTTTGCAAAAGACATTGGCCAAAATGAATCCAAAATAATAATGGGTTTCACTATTGTGGAGAGAAAGCAGAAACAGGGATTCTCTTTAAAATTGTGGAAATTGCAAAGATCTGAAAAATCTAGATGGCATAAAATGAAGTTAGTTGGTAAAGAAGCTGGCACAGTGGCGTACACAGGGTGGCACAGTAGTTTGTAGGTTAATTGGCTTCAGTAGAAATTGTAAATTGTCCCTCGTGCGTAGGATAGTGTTAGTGTATGGGGTGATTGTTGGTTGGCGAGGACACTGTGGGCCAAAGGGCTTGTTTCTGTGCTGTACCTCTAAAATAAAATAATAAATACAATAAAAAGCTAAAGTGACCTGATTTCGTTTTGCATAGCTTGCAGATTGGATTTGGAAGACACTGCCAAAGACTGTACTGGAAATAGGTTTAATTACAGCATGCAAAAGGAAGTGGATACGTTTTTGAAAGAAAATAATTTGCAGGGCCTGGAGAGACAATGCAGATGTGGGTAGACAAAAGTACTGGAGAAACTCTGGGTGCAGCAGCATCTATGAAGCGAAGGAAATAGGCAACGTTTCAGGCCGAAACCATTCTTCAGATGGTTAATGGGATGTGGATGTGGAACTTGCTGGATTTCATAGACCTCTTTTGCAGATTGGGAAGAGGTCTGCTTGCAAGCTGTAAGTATTCCAAGATTGTGTGATTCTATGAAGCCTATGAAGCCTGCCACTACCCTCAGGGTCAGCAACAATTGTTTCAATAAAAAAGGCAGCAACTGATAAAGTAGAGGCTTGTGGCCTTTTGCTAGTGGAGTTAATATCATATCTCAAAAATAGCGCTTCAGGAATGAATTGACCAAATAATATCTCAAAAGCTGGAGATTATGGAGTGCTATGCAGCATGTTGCAGTGGTAGTGTTGCTGCCTTACAGCACCACAGACCCGGTTTGATCCTGACTATGGATGCTGTCTGTATGCGTTTGTACGTTCACCCTGTGACTGTGTGGGTTTCCTCCGGGTGCTCCGGTTTCCTCCCACATTCCAAAGATTTGATAGGACGTGTAAGCTTGAATATTCAGCTCCCAACTCAAACCCTGACTCAGCCACGTCTCCGTAATGCCCACAGCGTCGTACCTACCAATTTCTAACTGCTGTAAGCTCATCCACTTTGTTCCGTATACTACGTGCATTAAAATATAACACCTTTAATTTGATATTCTAATTGAATTTTAAATGAATCTATGAACATTTATGATAAAAAATGAAGATTAGAAATCGAGACAAATACATCATGCATTAATCTCCAGAGATTTTCGGTGAGTTATTATGATGCAGAAGACAAGAACAACTTTTCAGTTTAGAATGCTGATATTAGGCATTCTGCTTAGTTCTACTTAGTTTATTAAAACGTGTCATGTGCAATTAACATTGTTCAAAAATCACTTGTGCAGTAATGGGCAAGTGTTAAACAACATAAATAAGGCTGGTTTGTTATAGTGACATCAAATGATAGGAAGTACTTGTTATATAATAGAAAGTTATTTGTTTTTTGTACAGAAGAAAGAGACTTTCCACTGATTGAGAGAATTTCATCTTTGAGCTGTGTTATGGTCTTTAAACGGAAACGATACTCTGACATTGAATGTTGTCAGGTGTACCTAACTCTAGAAGGAATATGGGAACAATTTTTCTTGTTGTTTCATGGATTAATAGCGTGAGTTTCCTGTTTAAAATGTGGTTGTGAATAGTGTCAAGGGCAAATGAGAACTATGGGGTTTCCCCCAGCAGAAGGGTATGAGAGTTATATTTATTTAACATGGCAAACTTTTTCCGTTGTTATTAATTTCTCAATAGAACAATTTTCTTGAACATTGACTGGGCCAGAACCACATAGTAACTAACCAGTTTTTTGCAATAGGTATTATTAAATAATGTTTTTAAACTTGTTGTAACAGTGACTGAAAAAGGTCATTTAGGCCCTTAACCTTCTTAACATCTACATGTTCAGTTTATTTTAGGTTCATGCATCGTAGTAGATCTATGTCGGGTTTTTGTTTTTGCACTGGTGTAATTTCTATATTGGGTGGCCATAAACACAAATTGCGTTCAAAATGTGGCCTATAATCTCTATACTTATAAAATTCTGATCTTGGATGTGTGTGCAATCATACTGCTCGTAAAACGACGCACTGACGATAACATTTTTACATATTACTGTGGAGATTTATCCGGTGAAGTCAAAAATCGGCTTACCTGAACATTTTGAGGTTTATTTCTTGAGTTATTAATCACAATGTTCAAAAATTTCAAATAACTTTGAAAATGAAACCGCTTTGGCTGATGTCACAATGGCTTCCATGTTGTGTTCACGCGTTGCGAGTCACGTCGCCCGGCCGCGCTGCTCACAAGACCTTTGAAAAACACCACGCTGTCTTCTTGCTCGCACTGTGAGTGATGTCGCCCGACCACCCGTTCTCGGGCCCTGACTGCAGCCAGCAGCAGGGAACGAGGTTCGGGAACCAGTCCTCCCCCTCTGACGACGCGCCCCCCACCCCTCTGAACCCCCCAAACTCTACCCCCTTCCCTCTTTGCCCCCCATCCCTCTTTGCACCCCCCCTCCCTCTCTGCCCCCCTCACGCTCCCTGACTGCCCCCCTCACGCTCCCTCTCACCTCTATTGGACAGGTGCATTTTGCAGCCGGGAGCAAGGGATTATTGCGTTCGGGAACCAGCCTTCACCTCTGACGATGCCCCCCCCCCCCCCCAACTCTACCGCACTCCCTCCCAGCCCCCCTCCCTGCCCCCCTCCCTTCCCCCCGTCCCTCTCTGTGCCTCTGTCTCCTTCTCAGTGCCTCTGTGTCCCTGTCTCTCTATCCCCCTCCCTCTTTAGCCGCGCCTGCGACTTGGGGGCTTTGTGTGAGTGGACATGGGGTAAAAGGAGTGAATGAATAATATTAATATAATATCAATGGGGGTGTTAGTGTGTGTGTGGTGTGGGTGGTTAGTGTGTGTGACACCGCAGGCCGCCCCCTCCCCCCACAACTGCGCATTGAGGGGACGGGACCCAACCGGTCCCACTTGGTCTAGTATATATATAATTTCTCAAAATTATCCCAAGCTGCTTCAGAGACCACCAACTCAATGTTGGAATTAAAAAATATATTTTATAAATCTAACTGTCAAAATTGTAAAAATAATTAGTATATTCGTCGATGCTTAAGTAAAACAATTCAAAACCTTTAATAACATCAACTTGGACAGATGTTGAGGTTCAGCATATGATAACAATGCTATTTATGACTAAAATAATACTTGCTTTAAGTTGTAAATGTTGACTAGTTCCGAAGAACATGAATGCTTCTACCTGCTTAAGTAAAAGCATACCCTAGACTTCCACATGGCAAGCCAGACGGCCAAGTCCTAAACAAAGTGAATGATATGTGACAATTTATCCATGGCCAGAGTGAGGAGCAGCACCTCGTATTTCGCTTGGGCAGTTTGCACCCCAGCTGTATGAACATTGACTTCTCTAATTTCAGGTATTCCTTACTTTCTGCTCCCCTTCCCAACTCTCCCTCAGCCCTTTTTTTTGACTGGCCACATCTTAACACAAGGAACTGACTACACAATTCTGAAGCAAAAGAATGTAAAACAAAGTGCTGCTTCATAAAAAAAGAAAGATTTATTATAAGGCCCTTTTTTTCTTTAGTTTAATTCTGCCAGATGAAAATTCCAGACTCTTTTAAATAAAGTTTTAACATCAGGTTTCCTTTCAGCCACAAGATTGTTGAAATCACAGCAGCTCTGCAAGCCAGCTGGCTTTGACAGAAATTTTACTGCAACTGTGTCAGACCATCTGTTACAGTAAGTCTTGGGATTAACCCCGAGTATGAAAGTGTATTTTTGGAAAGAGTTTTAATAAGATAAAATATACACAATGTATATTCTAGACAAAGCTATCTTACCAAGCTGAGCTTTTTTGAAAAATATAACATGTGCAAAAATCAGAATGAATAGGAAAATAACTGCACTGAAGAAGTTTCAAGATAGTCAGAAAAAAATCTCATTATACCATATTACATCAATTATCAGAAATTATATCAATGCAAAAAAAAAGACCCACATATATTCACTACAATGCTGAGCCTAAAACGACCTAAACTTGCAAATGTTGAGAAGGTTAAGGGTCTAAATGGCCTTTTTAGTGACTGTTTCAGGAAGTTTGAATGCATCATTTAATAATACCTGTTGCAAAACACTGGTCAGTTACAATATGCTTCTGTTCCAATCAATGTTCAAGAAAATTGTTCTACTAAGATATTTGGAAGATTTTCTTCAACATTATCCTCAACCCCATAACCTTCTGAGATCTTCCCATTCCTCCAGTTATGAATTCTTCTGCTACCTCAGTTTTAAACGCATCATCTCTGCCACTGAATCCTGCAATAGAAAGATCCGACTTGTCCCTCATTTCTCTTTTAAGTCATTCCTGCATAAATGCAAATTGTTGTTGGGATAAATTCAGATGAAATTGTAATTCATTGATGTATCCTTATTTTATTTTAATAATGAAATGCTAATCACTGCAATGATTAACAGATATTGCCACTTCACTGTGCGATAAAAATCTTTGAACAATTTTGGTGGGGCAGCACAGTAGTGCAGAGAGTAGAGCTGCTACCTTGACCACGTGGGTGTCTGCTGGGTGCTTCGGTTTCCTCCCACATTCCAAAGACATGCAGATTGATAGATTAATGGACAACTCTAAATTGCCCTTTTGTATAAGTGAGAGGTAGGACCTTGGGGGTTAAATATGGGACTAGTGCAGATGCTTGCTCAGTGGTTGTTATAGACTTGGTGGGTTGAAGGGTCTGTTTCAAAGCTGTATGACTGTAAGACTATACTAGTTGTTATTCCTTGCAATAGATAAAATGATACATATAATACAACTCTGAATTCAAATCTATTTATGATGTTCTGCTACCACATGTTTGCAGGTCTGTCATAACAGACCTAGATAGCCCACTACACGTTATTAGTAACTCACATCAAGAGTTTCAGTCTAAGTTACACGTGACATAAGCACAAAGTCATGTATGAGAGAACTGCCAGAACACCCTTAATGTTGAGATTAACATTAAATTCAATGTTAAATGTGTTTTTGCAGATTTTAGGCGAAAGAGATCAAAGAGAGAAGTTGTATTTTGATGTTTTTCTTGTCAGACATCCTTAGCACCTGCATATAGCTTTGAGACAAAACAATGAGAGCATTGGCTTCCACTAATGCCCTTGGGATTATTGCTCTAATTTATTCCCAGACAGTTTCACCCTGGGTAATAACGGTCTATTTCTTACAGCAAAGAAAGACGCATTGATTTTGTCTCTACATAGTGAATTTCTGTTTCCCCTTTATATATCTTTTCCTTTAGCATATGCTATTGTCTTAAGACTGAATAATGACCTGATCCCCTACTTGACTATCAGGATACCATAGGCAGTTGTGTGGGAATGGAGTGCGCGAGTTCACTTTATTGAATTTCTGATTTCTTTCAGAAGGTCACATTTATCACAGTAGTTCTTTTCTCTGCACATGACACAGGACGAACTAAGGGTATAATTTCTCACCTTGATGAATAACCTGCAGGAAGGCAACATCATAGCTTTGCATTCTTATGCTGCTGCACATATTAGGCCAGATATTACTGACATGGGCTCCCATCAACAACTATCATCCACAGTCACCATGCCCCACCCCAACTTAATTTAAAATATTTGCATAAATGTAATTTCAAAATCAATTATAAAAAACTAAGTAATTAAACAAGTATAAAATAATTTTAGAAATAATCTTACCATCGCTTTCCTTTACTCCCCACAGCCCAACAATCCCCATGGACATTGGTGAGGGTTGTTTGATGGGGAATCCTAGTGACACAGCAATTGTCACATATTGTTGTTTAAGAAGGAACGGCAGGTGCTGGAAAATCGAAGGCAGACAAAAATGCTGATCATGGCTGATCATCCCCAATCAGTATCCCGTTCCTGCCTTCTCCCCATATCCCCTGACTCTGCTATTTTTAAGAGCCATATCAAGCTCTCTCTTGAAAGCATCCAGAGAACCTGCCTCCACCGCCCAGAGACTCACCACTCTGTGAGAAAAGGTGTTTCCTCGTCTCCGTTCTGAATCCTGCAGATTCGAGATGGGCAACATCACCACTAGCTCGCCGGCTAACAACAACACCACCATCGCGCTGGCTAGCGAGGCTGGAGGGAGCGTGGCCAGGTTCAGCTCCAACTCCATCATCAAGTTTGCTGATGACACTGGTGGTGGTGGGCCTGATCTCTGATAACAATGAGAAGGCCTACTGGGAGGGAGTGGCTGATCTGGCACTCTGGTGTCAGGACAACAGCCTCCTCCTGAATGTCACAAAAACTAAGGAGCTGATTGTGGACTTTAGAAGGGCTCAACATCCGAGGAGGTACACGCTATTGGGGATAAATGGACTACTGTGGATAGGTTGAGCAGCTTTAAATACCTGGGAGTCCAAATCACAGAGGATCTAACATGGACAACAAACACTGCCGCACTGGTGAGTAAGGCAAGGCAGTGCCTTTACCACCTCAGGCAGCTGAGGAAATTCAGAGTCTCTCTGAGGATCCATCAGTGCTTCTACTCTGGGGCTGTAGAAAGTATCTTGTCCGGTAATATCTCAATCTGGTTTGGGAACAGCTCTGCCCAGGACAGGAAGGCTCTGCAGAGAGTAGTGCGTTCGGCCGAACGCACTATGGGAACTACACTCTCCCCCCTACAGGACCTATACACCAGGAGGTGCAGATCCAGAGCCAGCAACATAATGAAGGACCCCAACCACCCTAGCAACAGACTGTTCCAGTTTCTACGGTCGGACAAGCGCCCCCGCTATCACGCTGTGAAAACAGAGAGGATGAGACAGAGTTTCTTCCCACAGGCCATCAGGACTTTCAACTCTTATCTTACCAGGGACTAATTTACTGTTGTGTCTTTTTTTTTCCCTAAAATATAAATACTGGTTCCGTTCTATTCTGTTCTGTTGTTTTTGCACAATCCGTAGGCATTGCCACTTTCATTGCACTGCACATCTTGTATGTGTATGTGACAAATAAAGCTGACTTGAATGGAATAAGATCAAAAAAACTGGTAAAATGAGAAAACAAGTTAGTTTTGCATTGCATGGAGGTGAGGGAAACATGGACAATAAGAAAGATAGACACAAAAAGCCGGTGTAAATCAGCGGGTCAGACAGCATCTCTGGAGAAAAGGAATTGGTGGTGGTTTGGGTCGAGACCCTTCTTCAAAATGAGAGTCAGGGGAAAGTGACCAGGATAGCCAGGATGATAAACTGTTTATGATAACTGTCCGGTAGATAAATTAATGAGAGAGAGAGAGAGAGAGCTGATCAAACTTTGTCCATACAGGCCGAAAAACGGAGTTAATTTTACAGATACAAATTTGACAGCTGATCTGGCTAGTTCCGATACAAAAAAAATACAGCAAGTTATTTGAGATTGTTGATTTTGCTATCGACTCCTGAAGGCTGCCCAACTGGAAGATGAGATGCTGTGCCTCAGTCTTGTGTTGGGCCTTTTTGGGAAAGGGGCAGGAGGCTACAGTCAGAGTGGAAGTGGAATGGTGACATGAAGTAACTCATTTGGAAGCTCAGGGTTTGCCAGTGTTGGGAGACTATGGAATTTTTAACTGGCAGCAGTTTCATTTGTAAATAAATCAATTATTTTTGGTTAAATTCATTGTTTTTTCAAGCGCTTCCAAAAATCTCATTTGATCTACCATGCTTCATGGAAGGACCACATCAGCGATAGCAGCATTGAATTGGAAGCCACATGGCTATAAAAATTTATTGTGGCCATGGGATTAACACCAGTCACAACCCTTGAGCGGTGAGCCAAGATCGGTGTAATCTAGCCTACTATATAATGGACATGTGCATTATTAAATAGGAGAAGAACACGATTAATTGAACAGATGTATGCAACTCCCTCAAATGGTTAAGCAGGAAACAGAATTAGTTGATGTAGTCTTAAATCATACAGAAACAATGCTAAACTCAATTCCTCTCCTGAACTCATTCAGTGGAATTTGGCAATCAGGAGATTGCGATTAGACTGAATGCCTCTTGTGGAGTTACTATAACATTTTAAAAATGATAGTTGATCATATTGAAGGGTAGCCTATTTTTAAGAGGGTGTAAAACGTTACATTTTTAACTCTTTAAAAAAATTTAAAAGAGACTAATTTTCCTTCTGGAGAGTCCATTTAAGTCTGAGATGAGGGTGAATTTCTTTGAGGATTGAGATTGTTTGGAATTTTCAATGCCAGAGAGTTGTAGATGTTCAGCCAGGAGTAAACTGAAGACTGAAATAACATTTTGTGGACCATAAGAATCAAGAAATTAGTCAGCGATTGATTTTATTAACAGCTGCATTTTGCAATGGAATATAATTAGCAATAATCAGACTGGGGCTTTTGTTTCTCTTTACAATGTCTTAGGAACACAAATCTGATGGCCATCTTGTAATTCAGCAGGTCAGGCAGCATCTCTGGAGAACATGGATTAGTGACGTTTGAGTCGGGACCCTTCTTCGGACTCTCGGTCTGGTACTGGGGCTGGAATCCAGGTGAGTTGACTGCTGGTGGCCTGGGGAGAGGCGAGGATTGGTGGCGTCATTGGTCACGGCGTAAGAGTAAGGGTCGGCAGCGATGGTGGCGGTGGCAGGTGCTGCCTGGGAAAGGCCGAGAAAGCTGTGTTGGCTGGCGATGGCGTTTGTAGGCCTGGCTTGGAAGCAGCCAGGAAGACAGTGTGGGCAGGGGTTGCACCGGCAGCCTGACCTCGCAGTGAAAGCCTGTAGGTCCAGCCTGGAAACAGCCGGGGAGGTGGTGTGAGCCAGTGGCATGGCATGGTGGTAAAGGTCAGCAGCCTGGTCTGGAAGTGGCCAGAATGGCAGTGCGGGTGGGGTGGGGAGGAGGGGGAATTAGCAGCCAAGCCTGGAAGAGGGCAGGGAGGCGGTGTGAGCCAGGGTTGGCGTTGCCAGCATGGCTTGGCAGTGAAGGTCGGTAGTCTGACCTGGAAGCAGCAGGGGTGGTGGTGCGGGTCAGTGGCAGCTTCAGTGATCCAGGCCTCGGAGAGACCGGAGAGATGGTGAATATTGACCCTGCGTTTCCCAGGACCGCTGTAGGTCTCAGCCTTGTGGCAATCGGATGCTGCAGCGTGACCCAGTGATGGGTCTCGACCCAAAACGTCATTTATCCATTTTCTCCAGAGAGGCTGCCTGACCTGCTGAGTTATTCTAGCACTTTGAGTCCTTCATCACGGTACAAGTGTCGATGGGAGCTATTGCTTGTCAATTTCAATGGCCTCTCACAATGTAACTGGCATCCTGTGTTCTTAAAGAGACAGTGGAGGACTGTGGGGACACTCCGTCTGCTAGAACCACAATCTGTTATAAAGTGGTCCCTAATAACAAAGGTTTATTATTTTGTAAAATGCAGTGATGCCTGACAATATATGAATTATCCCATCCACTACATCCAATCAAACGAAATCATAACTTGTGGTAGCCCAGTGGCGCAGCAATAGAGTTGCTGCCTTACAGCACCAGAGACCTGGGTTCAATCCTGACTACGGGTGCTGACTGTATGGCGTTTGTACATTCTCCCTGTGAACGCATGGGTTTTCTCCAGGTGCTCCGGTTTCCTCCCACACTCCAAAGACTTACAGGTTTGTAGATTAATTGGCTTTGGTAAAATTGTAAATTGTCCCAATTGTGTGTAGGATAGTGTACAGTGTGGTCACTGGTCAACACGGATTTGACTAACACTAACCAACACAGTGCTGTTTCTGTGCTGTACCTCTAAAGTCTAGTCTAAATGCTCTGATCCTCACTTTGTCTGCAACAATCTAAACTTGAGGTTTCACCAGATAGTCACATCATTGAAATTTGAGAAGGGAATTAATGGTGTCAAATGGCTGAAGGGAAGCACCATTTCCCCCTCCTCCATATGCTTGCAGCTTTAATTGGTGCCATTAAATTTGTGATGTGTCAAATGTAATTAGTACAAATGCTCATGCTGGCTTTTGAATTAGTGTATAAGTCTATAGCACTCTTTATTTATTAGATATGACAATTGAGCATTGTCCACAGGCACATTGCTGCATGGAATATGTATTTTCCCAAGGAATATGTCCTGTTAGTAATATTCTGATTTGTACTCGATGTCACATTAATGATTTCCAATACAATGCATCTTTCGAGTTAACTGTTCAGTCAATATTACTGATGACACTACCATGATATCATAGCCAATGTTAACTAAAGCAACTCCAAAGGCCATTAGATATTTCATTGCCTATTTTCAGAAAAAGGATTTAAAAAAATTAATTATTACATAAATGTACGCATCTGAGTTTCATGCCTATTTTATTCTGATGCTTATCAACTAAGCCTGGTCAGGATACTTTAGGGAGTCGGATCGAAACTCTATTACTGGAATATACAAAAGTCAGTTTTAAAGCATCTGCATCCAGTATATCAACCACTAGTGCTTCTAACATTGAGTTTCGATCTGACTCCCTATAAAGTTAAATAAGAGAGAATCCCAAACATTGCCTCTAAATGTTTAATTTCGTACATTGACTCCAAGCACGGTTCCATCTTACCAAGATTGGATTGCAATTTGAAACGAAAACATTTGCTGCACGAGTTCAAAACAAGATTAAAAAAAGGTCAGTTTTGATATGTGGATATTCTGCTAACATATGGTGAGTTCTAAATCACAACTGGGTTCCAGAATTATTGGGGGAGGGGAAGAAGAAATTCCTTCTAATTGCTCGTAAAAGGGTAATAATGGTTCAGACCATTTGCCTGCTCTTTCTTTGGTCGCAGAAAACATGAGAGGAAAGGAATGAGAAGGATCTTAAAAAAAAAAAAAAAACAAATAACAATTAGAGAGGAAAAGCTTGAAACTAAAACAAAGAAATGTTAAACCAAAACCAGAAAAGTGCTCATAGATATCAATTTAGTAATATTATTTGAGATCACACCCAACTTTTGATTTTAAATAATCTGAATAAGTTTCACTAAATAAAACAATTCTATTACTAGGAACTACACCTTGACAAAATGAACACATCCTTTCTATCTTTCATTAACACAAAATATCTGAATCACAGGAAGAAGGAAGTGCCTGTAGTTATTACTACCTAATCAATCAATAACTGCAGTGACATAGGATATCCTGAATTAGGCCAGAATGTTTAAGCCAGTGCCAAATTGATCATTTGAAACCATCAATTTTTTTTCAGTCCAGTGACAGTTTGAGTGTTTGAACTAAGAGATCGTGAAGTAGAACTAATTCAGGAAAGTTGTAAATTGCAATTCTTGACGCACAGTGGTGAAAAGTCAAAGTGAACTTAATTTTTATTCAAAATGTATCAGTAACCTGGTCCCTTCACTTTCTAGATGAAGTAGAGGGCTAATTTTCCTATATTCTAATCTTCTAAATCCAATGGTTCAATTCAATGGATATTTATTGTCACCTATGCAATTAAACATTGCACAGTGAAATTAATTTTGCATATACAGTGGCTTGCAAAAGTATTCATACCCCTTGAACTTTTCCACGTTTTGTCACATTACAACCACAAACATAAATGTATTTTATTGGGATTTTATGTGATAGACCAACACAAAGTGGTGCATAATTGTGAAGTGGAAGGAAAATGATACATGGTTTCCAAATTTTATTACAAATAAAAAAGTGAAAAGTGTGGCTTGCAAAAGTATTCAGCCCCCCTGAGTCAATACTTTGTAGAACCACCTTTCGCTGCAATTACAGCTGCAAGTCTTTTGGGGCATGTCGCTACCAGCTTAGCACATCTAGAGACTGACATTTTTGCCCATTCTTCTTTGCAAAATAGCTCAAGCTCAGTCAGATTGGATGGAGAGCGTCTGTGAACAGCAATTGCCAAGTTTTGCCAGAGATTCTCAATTGGATTTAGGTCTGGACTTTGACTGGGCCATTCTAACACAGGAATATACTTTGATCTAAACCAATCCATTGTAGCTCTGGCTGTATGTTTAGGGTTGTTGACCTGCTAGAAGGTGAACCTCCGCCCCAGTCTCATCTTTTGCGGACTCTAACAAGTTTTCTTCCAATATTGCCCTGTATTTGGCTCCATCCATCTTCCCCATCAACCTGACCAGCTTCCCTGTCCCTGCTGAAGAAAAACATCCCCCACAGCATGATGCTGCCACCACCAATGTTTCACAGTGGGGATGGTGTGTTCAGGGTGATGCGCAGTGGTTAGTTTTTTCCACCACACATAGCGTTTTGCATTTATACCAAAAACTTCAAAGAGTTTTGTCTCATCAGACCAGAGCACCTTTCCTCCACATGTTTGCTGTGTCCCCCACGTGCCAGTGGAAAACTGCAAACAGGAGACTTCTTATGGCTTTGTTTTCCAACAATGGCTTTCTTCTTGCCACTCTTCCATAAAGACCCGATTTTGTGGAGTGCACGACTGATAGTTGCCCCGTGGACAGAATCTCCCACCTGAGCTGTGGATCTCTGCAGCCTCCTCCAGAGTTACCATGGACCTCTGGCTGCTTCCTCTGATCAATGCTCTCCTTGCCCGGTCCTGTCATCTAGGTGGACGGCCATGTCTTTGGTAGGTTGCAGTTGTGCCATACACTCTTTCCATTTTCGGATGATGGATTGAACAGTGCTCCGTGAGATGTTCAAAAGCATGGGATTTTTATTAACAACCTAACCCTGCTTTAAACTTCTCCCACAACCTTTATCCCTGATATGTCTGGTGTGTTCCTTGGGGTCATGAGCCCAAGAACATTGTTTGTTCACTAATGTTCCATCTAACAAACCTCTGAGGCCTTCACAGAACAGCTGTATTGATACTGAGATTAGATTACACTCAAGTGGACTCTATTTACTAATTTGGTGACTTCTGAAAGGCAATAGGTTGCACTGGATTTTATAAATGGTATCAAGTAAAGGGCTGAATACTTTTGCACGCCAACACACCTTTTCAGTTTTTAGTTCGTAACAGATTTGAAAACCATGTATCATTTTCCTTCCACTTCACAATTATGCGCCACTTTGTGTTGGTCTATCACATAAAATCCTAATAAAATACATTTACGTTTGTGGTTGTAACGTGACAGAATGTGGAAAAGTTCAAGGGGTATGAATACTTTAGCAAGCCACTGTAATTCCAGCGCTGCCATGTTTGCCACCATTTCATTAAGTTCACAGTCTCAGCCTGGCCAAGCATAGCCTTGGTGTTCACTGCCATTGCTCCCCACTGTAGGCCGAGTCTGGTCCACGCCTTTAACCTCTTGGAGCAGCACCCCGTCCAGCCGAGCCCCAGACTGCTGCAGGGCCTCCAGCGGCCTACTCCACCGTTGAGACACTGCATTGCCTCCCGCATCTGGTCTGCTTACCTGACCTCCGTCCGGCTACTTCCACTCTGGGTGGGTGAGAGGGGCTCCAGGTGGGTCCTCCATCCTAGTCGGGCAAGTCCACAGACTGCAGCGGGCTGCTGGGCGGGTTCCAGTCTGCGACACTGGTCCTCCTTCCACAGCGGACGACTCTGGCCCACCGGTCTCTGGTGGGTGAGACGGGCCCACCAGCCGTTCCTCGGTCTCCAGGCTGCGGCTCCCCGGGATACATCACTCTCTCCCACCACAATAAACAGAAATCCATATACAAGGGGGAGAATTTCTGTATAACTTCAATAAATGTACATTACACACAACAAAAAATAAATTATAACCCTGCTACATAGATGGAAATGAGCAGTATTTCTGGTAAATAGCAAAGCATGCTATCTCAATGAGTTGCTAAAGCACGTGAGAATCCCTTCACTTATACTTTGGGTATTATTTACCGCGAACTGATTTTAAACATTTCTTATCATTTGGGAAACTATTGGAAAAGACATTTGTCTTCCTTGGCTGAATCACAATGCGTTTGCATGTCAACCTAGAAAGCCAGCACAATTGACAATCTTCTCATTACAAGAATGGACAGATAGTCCAATAACCAGTAATCATTCTACGGCAGGCCGAGATATGAAGGTTTGGAAATTGCATTACTACCTTTGAATTGGGTTAAAAGGGTATTGAGAATCATTCTAAAGGTCACATAAAGATTGAGATCTTCAATTACAAGATTTGTAGGATGTCGGTTTCAGCCCAAGGTCTTCAGCTGATGTACTGCAAGTCCTTGCAGCTGCCAGCTTAAGTGCAACACGTTCCATCTCGGAAGCCGGCTCCTAAGGGAATGCATCTCAGTCCCAGCTACATTTTATACGCTGGCAAGGAGCGTGACAACAGAATATATGGATGGTGGAGTGAATTGAATGAATGGGGTGGCACTCTCAATGTCTGTGACTTGTATAAGATGGTAATGAATATAGTCTGCAGGAGGCATCCTCTCCATGCAAGTGCGCCTTGGGGACAGAGAGAGAGAGAGAGAGAGAGAGAGACACACACACACACACACACACACACACACACACACACACACACACACACACACACACACACACACACACACACACACACACAATTCTGAGTTGTCAAAATTAATTTGCACATCTCCAAACTTAAGATGCCATGCAGTCAGAAATTGGCGGAAACCAGGACACAACAATCGTGCACACAATTCTGGGAATTCTAGCACCCGATGAGATTTGTGACAAGTGCGAAGATGCTCAGAAGTATTGGCAGCATTGTTCTTTCTCTTTCCCTCTCAAAGGCTACTTGTCTCTACTTCACCAATAGCTATATTCCCCTCCATTTCACTTACGATTCTAGTTCCGTTTTACTTTGCCCTTTGTCCTCTGATGGTTTTCTTCCCTTTTCATTTTTAATGCTCGCTTGCAACAGCAACAAGAGTTCAAAGTGTGTGAAGAAGTGAGTTGGGGAAGTGAAGAAAATTAATCTTTGTCAAGACCCAAGGGCAAAGCATATGAGCTTCCTTGGGACAATGCACATAGTATGATTAGCCAAAAATTTAACCTTTAGGGAACCTATGTCTGTTTAATACAGATTACAGATATCTAATTTTTTTTTGTGCTGCTTAATAGGTAATTAATGCAGTAATCTAAAGTAGCTCTTTATTATTTCCCATTATCCCCAGTAGAGACATTCTTAGCACATGGAAGTTATCAGAATGTATAACTTTAGAGTTAATTAAAATTTGTAATCCAGCCTGCCTTCATAGCAGCCTGGAATCAAAGTTCTGGAAAATAATTGGTCTGCTTTTCCCTCGTGTTTATAGAGAAAGAAAAATAAATGAATTTTCTTTTTGCCTTTTTTTGTAAGGATAAATGTAGCACAGGTAAAATTAATAAGTAAAATTGAGCAATTTGATGAAAAATAGCATTGAAACACTGAAGGGTTTGTTATGGTGCATTATGAGAGGAGCTGCTGCTTGCTGTTTCTCAATGTGCATAAAGGTCAAATTAATAATTCCAGCAGACAGACATTGAGCTGAGAGAAGATGCTTATGGTGGTTTTGAGGTGAAATCAAACAGCATCATGCTTTGATTGATTGAAAGATACATCATGGAAACAGGCCATCAATCACCCATTCACGATAGTTCTATGTTATTGTACTTTCGCATACACTCCCAGCACATTAGGGACAATTTACAGAGGCCAATTAATCTGCAAACCCGCACATCTTTGGGATGTGTGAGGAAACAGGAGCACCCGAAGGAAACTACTTTGGTTATAGGAAAAACATGCAAACTGCACACAGACATCACCCATGGTTAGGGTCAAAACCACGGCAATGGCACTGCGAGGCAGCGGATTACTACCTGTGACACTGTTGCTACTCTGTGCTGTGGATAAAATTCTCAGGCAAGAAGGTTAGAATTCTTTACCTAGGAAGGCTGCAGGTGCTTGTTGCTCCCGGCTAAAATAGCTAGGTTTTTAGATACTAAGAAAATCACGGAATATGCACCAGGGTTTAAGATTAAGCATGACTGATGATGGAGCAGGTTGACAGCCTGCATAATCAACTTCTGTTTCTACTTGTGTAGGAAGGAACTGCGTAGGAACCTGTGTAGGAAGATCTTGGTTTAAACCAAAGATAGACACAAAAAACTAGTAACTCAGCAGGTTCGACAGCATCTCCGGAGGAAAGGAATAGGTGATGGTTTGGGTTTTGAAAGAGGGTCTCGACCCAAAATGTCACCTATTCCATTTCCCCAAAGATGCTGTCTGACCCATTGAGTTACTCCAGCTTTTTGTGTCAATCTCCTGTTTCTACTTGTTATGTTTCATTCTTAATGGCTACCACACAACCAAAAGGGCCAGGTTTGCACCCTAGTGACTGTTCTCAGCTCAGGGAGCGCCAAAGGCTGTTTTCTCTCAAGCATATGTCGCAAAGATGTGTGGGTTTGTATGTTAATTGTCCTCTATAAAATTGCCCCTAACGTGTAGAGTGGATTTAAAAGTGCGTTAACATAGAACTATTGGAACAGGTCAGTATGGACTCGGTGGGCCAAAGGCCTGTTTCCATGCTGTATCTCTAAGACTCTAAAGTAAAACACTAAAACTAAAAAAACTAAAACAATGAAAATAGGACATTTAGAATGACCACAAAAAGACACAATGCTGGAGTAACTCAGCAGGTCAGGCTGCATCTCTGTGGAACATGGACAAGGCAATGTTTCAGGAAGGGTCCCAAACCGAAACATCACCTATCCATGTTGTGCAGAGATACTGCCTGACCCATTCAGTCACTCCAACACTTTGTGTATTTTTTGTAAACCAGCATCTGCAGTACCTTGTGTTTACATTTAGAATTATCATTCGTTTTTAACATCTATTAGAGAAATACCTGCCATTGTTACCAGACCAAATCAAAAACTTAAAGTGCATTCCATCCTGTCAGTGTTCTGTTGATCGGGTACATGCTGCGGTCTAAGCCAACAAATGACTCATCAGCATCTAATTTGGCTTCATCTCAACAATTAAGGGGATTGATTTTTACCGCTGAGCTGTCATCGTCAGATTGAATGTGATCTTTGAGATAATTGGGTATCTCAAATGCAAAAATCTGGGCTAATATTCCACTGCAGTACTGTGGGAGCACCGCTCTGTTGGATGTGTCCTTGCTAGAAAAGTTAAATCAAGGTCCATCTGCTCTCTCATTTATAAATGCTAAGGCATTATTTCAAACAAGACCAAATATTGATCCACACTCGACATCACTGAACAAATTATTGATTAATCGCAGAGTTTAGTTTAGTTCAGAGATACAGAGTACAAACAGATCCTTCGGCCCACCGGGTCCGCACCGATCAACAATCCCCGCATATTAACATTGCCCTACACACACTACGGACAATTTTACATGTATACCAAGCCAATTAACCTCCAATCCTGTAGGTCTTAATGCGATGAGGAAACCAAAGATCTTGGGGAAAACCCGCACAGGTCACAGAGAGAACGTACAAACTCCGTACAGACAAGTACCAGTAGTCAGGATCGAACCCGGGTCTCTGGTGCTGTAAATGCCCCTGTCTCACTGTGCGAGTTACCCACGAGGTACCCGAGTGATAGACTCGTGGCTGCCCACGAGACTGCAAGTGTATGATCAAGTGTGTGGTGCCGAGTTCCCACGGGTAATGTAATTGCTGCGATGTTAGCAAGTTCCTCTCCCGAGTTAGCAAGTTCCTCTCCCGAGTAGCAAGTTCCTCTCCCGTTACTCTTGAGCCAACCGTGAATGAAGGTATGGTTTAATAAAGCACAATGTTTTAAAATACATCTCCATCCTGTGGTTTTGAGTTATTTCACAGCGCGTCCGAACATCTATTGATATGACCTACAATGGGAAAATGCGCATTCTATCTACCAAGCATTCTTGTTTTTTTTATGTTTTTAAATACTTTTTTGCAATGGATCTCTATTTTAAAATAAAATTTAAAAAAGGAAGCAGCCCGGGTGACTGACATTGAGCGGCCCCGTTGGGCACCCACAGCAACACACAAACACACACACACGACACACACACACACACACACACACACACACACACAGATAGAGAGAGAGATACACACAGACATCACTGGCCACCACTTCAGAGGAATTAACAGCGCGGTGACTGAACGGAAGACCGCCGGGGGAGGGGACCCACAGTACACACACACAACACACACACACACACAACACACACACACATCACAGAGATAGACAAGAGAGGGAGAGAAGAGAACACACACACACACACACACACACACACCACACACACACACACACACACACACACACACACGACACACACCCTCAACACACACACACACACAGATAAGATAACACACAGAAGCACTGGCCACCACTTCAGAGGATTAAGCACGCGGTGACTGAGCGGGACCGCCAAGGACCCGACAGTACACACACACACACACACACACACACATCAGAGATAATCAGAGAGGGAGAGAGAGACACACACCACACACACACACACTCACACACACACACACACACAGATAGAGATACACACAGACAGCAGCTGGCCACCACTTCATGAGAGAATTAAGCACGCGGGTGACTGAGCGCCAGCCAGGACTCCGACAGTACAACAACACCACACACACACACACACAATAACACAGAGATAGACAGAGAGGGAGAGAGAGACCACCACACACACACACACCCCACACACACACACATATACCCACACACAACCACACACACACACAACACCACACTACACACACACACACACACACACAGAGAGAGAGATACACACAGACAGCAGCTGGCCACCACTTCAGAGGGAATTAAGCACGCGGTGACTGAGCGCCGCCAGGACCCGACAGTACACACACACACACACCACACACACATAGATAGATGACAGAAGAGGGAGAGAGAGACACACACACACGACACACACACACACCACGACACACACACCACACACAACACACAAAAACACACGACACACACACACACACACACACACACACAGATAAGATACTCACAACCGTCAGCAGCCACCACTTCAAGGAATTAAGCAGCGCTGGGTGACTGAGCGGACTCCGCTCAGACCGACAGTACACACACACACACACACACACAAATAAAGCACACACACACACACCACACAACACACAGATAGACAGAGAAGGGGAGAGAGAGACACACACAACACACACAACCACAAAACACCACACCACACACACCAGAGATACACACAAGACATGCAGCTGGCCCACCACTTCAGAGAATCAAGCAGCTCGTTGACTTGGAGCGGCCACACGGGACCCGACAGCAGACACACACACAGATACACACAGATAGACAGCAGAGAGGAGAAGACACACCACACACAACTCAGCGGACTATGGCAGCAACTCTGGAGAGAAGAATAGAGTCGAACCCTTTCTTCAGACTTACCCTGAAATGCCCACCCCATTCCTTCGCTCCAAGATGCTGCCTGTCCCGCCCGAGTTACTCCAGCATTGTGTGTGTGTCCTATCTACCGGTGTGAACCATCATCTGCAAGTTCCCTTCCAATCCCACACTCTCCGGGGCCCCGAGGGGGGTGATGGACGCATTCAACACGGGACACATCCCACCCACCACCCCCGACTTGCCCCTTCGGTCAGGTCTTTAAGTAAGCCGTTCATTGAGACAGAGTGAACCACGGGGACAAGTGGCAGAAAGGCCGAGATAGACAACGAAATGCTGGATTAACTCTGCGGGACAGCTGCATCTCTGGAGCGAAGGACAGTCTGAAAGAAGGGTCCCCTCGACTCTATTCCTTCTCTCTTCACAGATGCTGCTGGGCTCTGATGAGGGTTATAAAAACTCCAGCATTTGTGTCTATCTTTTGTTCAGTCCTTACGAGCAAAAGAACAGATTATTAAAGTTCCACGGTACACTCATCGAGACACTATAATAAACGCACGGGGCACACTAATTATGCAAAGAGTTGAAAATGTTTCCATTTACACATTTGAACAGTTAGTTTGACTCGTGGAAAAAATCAAACATGTTTAGATTTTTTTCACGAGTTTAACAAGTTCCCGAGTACCTCCGTTAGCGCCACGAGTCGAGAGTTTGGCTCGGCGCGAGTTCCGACGTTCCCATCCGCTACGTGATCACCACGAGTGAAAACTCGTGGGGGTGGGGGTCGGGGTGGTCCACTCGTGGCCAACTCGCACAGTGATCACAGTTTTAAGGCAGTAGCTCTACCACTGCACCACTGTGCCACCCATTGCTGTTTGTCTTTCCCACATTCTGGTGATCATACCTAAAACAAAACTGACTAACTGCTCTAGTAGATCTTGAAAAATACGTGAATGGAGTTAGATGAATGCAAATATTCTGACTAGGTTAATTAAACTAGGCTGCGGCAAAGTCATTAAAGTGTTATTTCAGGATAAACATGGACCTGGTGCTCTGGGGATTGAACTATTTGACTATTATTGTTTCATTACTGTTCTCTTTTCAAGTTGTTATCAATTATGCAGACATAAACTAAATGCTCTTTTACACTGTTTAATGAGCCACTGCTGTCAGGTTGTAGAATTATTATCACGCTGCCCAGTAATTAGGTATGATTCAAACTTACGTTTAGCGTCGGCAGTCTGCTGCCGCTGGCCGTGTGCGCCGCCTTTGGCGCCTTTATACGGGGGTGGGGGGGGGGGGGGGGCGGGTTAAAATGATTGTTTTCCCTTGCCAACCGAATAATATTTGTTCGAGTGGCAACTATTTCTGGAGATTCCGGTTCAGACTGCCGGTAAGTAAAGTTGATTGTGAGAAGTGGAGTAGATGAAGTGACGAGAGTGCGCGCGACTATTTCAGGTGCTGCAGGAAAATAAAACTGAGCTCTTAATACCGGATACGCTGACAACGGGGGTACCCGATTTTACGTAAGGGACAGGGGAAATGGTCGCAAGGGAGCTGGTTTTGATTTGTTACATATACACTTGCTTAGGTTAGGGGACTTAAGTCATGATTCATTTGGGGGAGGCAGTGTTCAGGGAGCGACGGGGGAAAGGTGATTTTTCCC